>JANEHU010001434.1:0-117920 GCA_027563435.1 Nasonovia ribisnigri | reverse complement strand
TTGATTTAATGAGCATGTCGTACTATATTATGAACTGCATTGACAAATCATAATATAATATAATTGTCAACTACTTATATTGACATTTTTCAAATGTTTCTTTTGGATTTTAGTAGTTTTAATTAATAGGTATTTTTGAATAGTAAAATTACATCGATTTGCAATTTTTTTCCGATGTTTTTAAATTTTAAATTCAAATGACGGTGGTATACTTTTATAAACTAAAAACTAAAACTACACGTCAACATGATTTGATAGGTGGGTACTTAAAATTAACAATATTGTATTAAAATATCTCGTAAATATGATTCTAAATCTAAAAATAATTGATATAATTGTGAAAAAAAGTTTTGAAATTTAGACTACATTAATCTAAATCATGTCGTATTCAAGTCACAGTGTGATATGATTCCGTCATATTCCGTCATTATTTTATGAATACCTATTCATAGGTTTTATTCATCAAAATATTGTTAAAATATATATGATTCAATTATAACTATTTAATACTTATACTAGCTGGCTACAAGCTAACTATACTGGCCACAATATAACACAACTGCCACAGCTTATTAATTGTACGTAACAAATAATTTTTTGAAAACCGTCATTAAGTATTTAGCTCTCGTTCTGCTCGCATATATCTGTTCACCGTTCATTGATAGTTAATCGTAGAGATGGACGCCGCAGCTTTATTCACAGAGTACCAAAAGTCGAGTTCCGATGGTCGATCAATAATCGACGCTCTAGATTTGGCGTTTAATCCTTCGATCACGGCTTCTTTTATGTCACAGTTACTGAACCGCGATCACGCGGTAGAGAAGAGTTGTACCCGATCGTCGCCAGAATTAAGTATCAACTCGCCCGTATATCGACAACATGACGCGCTTATTGTGATTGCTTCACCAGCGGAGCCTGCGGAATCTTTTTGTGTGGGAACAAAGACGGACGCCGTCGTGGAGACCTCATTGATCGAGGCATTAGACCTGGCAGTCGATCGTAGGATCATCGCCGCAGCTGTCCTGCAGCAACCCTTACGGAGGCACGAATATGCCAGGTCGTGTCCCGAGTTAAACCGATTCCAGTCACCCGTGTACACCAGTCTGACATCTGTCGCGCCGGTACCCGTGGAATTACCGGAAGTCCCTGCACCCCAGTGTGTTGTTCGACGGAAGTCAGTCTGGAAGAGAACAAAAAAATTCATTTGGAATTCCTTGACGAACGTGGCACGAAGGGTTTGCTTTTGTCAAACCTTCGGTGACATTGAATAATGTCCACCAAGTTTCCCACCTCTCCATTACCGCCACCGTGGTACGCCAGTGTTACCTGCGTACCACATGATTGTTGCCGGTCCAGTTGCCCTTTTAATGCCGCCGGACACTCCGTCCAATACTTTTAAAACATGTAATTATTTTTCACATTGTCCTGTATGTCCGATGTTTTTCATAGCCTTGTTTTCCGCCGTTTTGTACGGTGCCGTCGGCTTTTTGAATTACATTGGACCCTGGTAAGGTAGTGTGGACTAAATGTGTGGTTTCAACTGTCCTGTGACTTGACCAATCATTTATGTTTATTCTGAACAAAGTTTGTATTATTATATTATGAGACTGCTGTGTAAGCATTATTTATTATTATATTATGAGACTTGTATAAAAATTATGTACCTATTATTGTTATATGTGACTTTTATTTAAAAATGATGTATTATTATGTGACTTTTCTAAAAATTATTATTGTATATTATTGTATTTTTGTATATTATATATTATGTATTATTGTATATTATGTATTGTTGTAAATATATATTATTTAGCTATGAATTTATAATTGTTTTGTATGTATGAAAATAATAATAAAAATAATGGTATAAAAAAAAAAAGAAAAGGTTACAAATGTTTTTTACACTAGGTTTTGTAATGCCGAGTCATAGCCACGACACTACCAGGTCGAGTTAAAATGTTCCTCGTGGTGCCTTGATTAGAGAATCTACCTAATAGGTGGTATCTGGTATATACGATATACCTACCATTTTTATAAGACCTAACTCATGCGCTCATCTATATTATAGGCTCCTACCTCGTGTTACGTAATACATAATATATAAATTAACCTATATAGGGTGATTCTTTTATCAAACAACACTCATCATTTGAAAAGTATTGAAAGTGTTGTTTGATAAAAGAATCACCCTGTATAATATACAACTCACACATATTTCTCCAGCGTATATTTATTCTCTAACGATCCTAATCTGAGTTCTATAGCTATCTATCGAATGACCCATTGCATTTAGTATTTACCTACCAGCGTGTGGTTTACTACGCGTGGATTATATGTGAAGTGGATTTGCAATGTTATACAAATTATGTCCAAATGTCCAATTATATTTAAATGAAAGCATTTAGACACGCAAAAAGTGTATGTTCTTTACATACAAAACAATTATTGTTTTGTTATATGTGTCACTACTTACTAATTGGCTATCATTCAGTAAATTTGTGGTTTAGAATACAAGTTGATACATAAAAAAGGTGGACAATAAATTATTATTATTATTATTGTTACCGCTCTGCTGTACAGCAGTTGTCGAGCATATGTATTAGATTCTGAGCGGAGCGATGAATGTATTGGTTTTACAATGATGTGTGTTTTTTTTTTATTTTTTTTTTTATTTTTTTTTTATTTTTATTTTTTAGATTCTGAGCGGAGCGATGAATGTATTGGTTTTACAATGATGTGTGTTTTTTTTTTATTTTTTTTTTTATTTTTGTGTCTGTCATCACGTTTTAGGACAGAAAAATGCTTCGATTTTTTTCAATAGTACCTTTTCTGATAGGAAAGTGAATCTAGTTGGTACTTTGGGGGGTCAAAAGTCAAAATTTCCCAGTAGTTTTCATGAGCGCCTGGAAAAACAAATGAAAAATTGTGGGAAAAACGGGAATTTTTACGGAAAACCAATTTTCGACAAAATCGATTTTGGTTTTTGGTATAACTCTAAAAGAAATGACGGTAGATACATGAAATTTTGACTGAATGCATACAAGCATTTTCTAAACACCATAGCATTTCAAAAATATTCTGACTTATTTTGAGCTGTTAACGGACATTTTCAGTTTCCAATTTTTTTAGTTTTTTTTCTATAAATGTCAATAAAATTTTATTTGTTGGGTAAAAAATCTTGAAAATTTAATAGTAGGCTTCTAATATATAGTTTCAAAGGCGGATGAAAAATATTAAAAATCCGTAGTCACAATTTTTTTTTATAGGTAATCAAAGTTCAAATTTTGACAAAATACGTAAAAATGACGAAAATGTGCAATTTATTTTGAGTTAGAAATTCATAAAAATTTTTCTTTTTTAAATCTAAGATTTGAAAATGTAATACAAGATTCCTCATAAGTTTGCCTAATTTTATCAATAAAAAAAAGTTTATAAACAAGTCATAATAAATTTTTATGAGCATTTTAAGTTCAAATTTGTACAAAATTAGATATTCACTCGATTTCTCATGTAGCGATTTTCTTATTTTGTTGCAATTCAAAAACAAATAACTGTAGATGCATGAAAATTTCACTGAATGTTTATATAAGCTATTTCTATACACCATCTAATTTTAATATATTTTGACTGTTTTTCAGCTTTTTACGGACGATTTCAGTTTTCAAATTTTTTAGTTTTTTTTTCTATTAATATCAATAAAATTTTATTTGTTGGCCAAAAATAATGAAAATTTAATACAAGGCTCCTGATATATTATTACAATAGCAATTGAAAAATATTAAAAATACATAGGCACACATTTTTATAAGCATTTAAAGTTCGAATTTCGACAAAAATTCATCAAAGTCTCGAAAATTATCAATCATTGTAATTAAACAATTATAAAATGGTCAGTTTTTATAACTAAGGATTGAAAATTTAAAGCAAAGATTCTAATAAATAGTACATACTGTATCAAAAAATCTAAAAAATATATAAACACAGTTATTTTTTACAGACATTTTAAGTTCAATTTGGACGAAATTACATATTAAAATCAATATTAACGAGTAAAAGTATGTATTATAATATTTGTCCAGCTTCACTGATAATTTTAGTTAATAATTAAATAATATGGATAATATTAATTCAACTTAGCAGCTACCGTAAAATAACAATACCAATATAATTTAAAATATCCTAGACTGACATACCGTCTCCGCTCAGAATCGTTTTTCGTATACAATGATATTATATCATTGAATTCAAATTTAATACCATCCATTATAGTACAGTGATCTACTTATAGCCTACTGTACAGCGGAGCGACATCCACTTGACCCCCTTTTTGTTTTATTATATTTCGAAAACCAATAACCGTACGTACCTACTTAAATTTTGTTCCAAACATTTTGTTAGTATTTTCTATATGTGGTACAATTTTCAAATCTTTTTAGCCATTTTTAGATATTTTTAATTTTCAACTTTTTCTTGCTGAATCTTTTTGCATAACATAGTTTGAAGATAATTATAATTCAATAATAAATGAAATTGTTATTTCTTAGCTTGAAGAGTTTCATCCATTTTTGGTTATTATGTACCTATATCAGGATTTTTTCTTGAAGAATCAGAGGTCTCAAGTGTAACTACTATTTCATGGTATCGATGTCCAGATAGATCTTTTAGATGTTTGAAGTGAACATGGTCTCACCCCTGTTATTAAAAGGCTAGAAATAATTAATGTATGAGGTTGGTGAATTAAAATATTATACACGCGATAAAAATGTAAATTGTATTTTATGTGATTAAAGTATGCAAATCGGTATTGCTTGTACATGAACTCGTTTATATATAAAACATTTTGCATGCGGAAAATAATTATAAAAACTGTGCATATTCAAATTTAAAATTAGTTTAATATTTTTATCTTGCGGAATCATTAATAAGTTGTGTCTTCTGATAATTAATTTATTAGATTTATTTTTAATTTACCAATTATCTATATTTCATACATATTAACATATATAGCTATATATCTAGAATCTAGATTTACGTTTATATGTTATGATTAAAATTTTTGAAAAGTTATGAATTTATGTTGGAAGATATTGCGATTATAATATTTTATATATACCTATCTATTTAGTTAAATAATTTTTAAATTGAGTATGGTTTTTAATCTATGAAAGAAAAAATTATTTTAAAAATTGTATTATTAACAGTCTCATACTTTGAGTTTTCAAAATTAAACTTTAAAAAGTTCCAAATATTTCTTATTTTTTTTAATAACATTTCTACAATAAATATAAAACTATTTCAAAATAAACTGGAAATAATAGATAGAAATATTGATTCATGTATCACTATTTCATCAACCAAAGATCACCCACATCCAATGTCGGAACTAATTATCTAAATACACTTGCTCAATAATTATCTTTATCTTATCCAGATAAATGTCAAATGTAATTCTCGTTGTATCTAGACAAATTGATGTACAACTCTATTTTTATCTTATCTAGATGACAATTTAGTTAGGTACCTATCTATTCTGTCCACAACAAATATGTTTGAAATATCTAACTACCTAAGTGAAAAATATAAATGAACCGAATACCTCAAACATGAAAATTAAAGAAAAGAGAACAATACATTTTCTAGAATATCCACACAGAATTCAGAAACCGCAAACAAATCAGATCGAAAAAGTTCTTATTTGTCTACGCCAAACAAATTTAAAATACAGTGGAATATAAAATATTGAATGAGATAAAAATATTCATAAGATCAATTCGTTTATAACTCACAACTTTTTATATGGATTTTGATATACGTACCTATCGTAATTTTCAACATATCCACGAAAATAAATAAATACTTACGTTTTATAGATATAATAAATTAATGACAAACAAGTAGAAACCAAACATAATTCTCGAAGTTAAAAATTCAGACCTTAAATAAAAAATGTAGCAATAAATAACGTTATAATATGCCTAGTCTAATTTTAATTTGTTTACTGTAAAGATATTTAAATATTTATTTATTTTAAAGGTAACCTATTTTCTATTTTCATTTTTTACGATAAAAATGTAGTGAAAAATCACATTTTTATAACTAACAAAATTGGTTCATTGATAAAATATTTTTAATTTTAAATTCACCGACAGCCAAAGCCAGATAAAATATGTTAATGTGTACCTACCTATCATTTATAATTTATAATACATTTATTTATTACATTGTTTTCCGTCTCCAATCATAAAAATCAAACATTGTATTATGTTCTATTTCTTTTAGATTCTGAGCGGAGCGATGAATGTATTGGTTTTACAATGATGTGTGTTTTTTTTTTTATTTTTTTTTTATTTTTTTTATTTTATTTTTTATTTTTATTTTTATTTTTTTTTTTATTTTTTTTTTATTTTTGTGTCTGTCATCACGTTTTAGTACAGAAAAAATGCTTCGATTTTCTTTAATAGTACCTTTTCTGATAGGAAAGTGAATCTAGTTGGTACTTTGGGGGGTCAAAAGTTGAAATTTCCCAGTAGTTTTCATGAGCGCCTGGAAAAACAAATGAAAAATTATGGGAAAAACGGGAATTTTTACGGAAAACCAATTTTCGACAAAATCGATTTTGGTTTTGGTATAACTCTAAAAGAAATGACCGTAGAGACATGAAATTTTGACCGAATGTTTACATATGCATTTTCTGCACACCATACCATTTTCAAAATATTCTGACTTATTTTGAGCTGTTAACGGACATTTTCAGTTTCCAATTTTTTTAGTTTTTTTTTTCTATAAATGTCAATAAAATTTTATTTGTTGGTTAAAAAATCTTGAAAATTTAATAGTAGGCTTCTAATATATAGTTTCAAAGGCAGATGAAAAATATTAAAAATCTGTAGTCACAATTTTTATTTATATGTAATCAAAGTTCAAATTTTGACAAAATACGTAAAAATGACGAAAATGTGCAATTTATTTTGAGTTAGAAATTCATAAAAATTTTTCTTTTTAAATCTAAGATTTGAAAATGTAATACAAGATTCCTCATAAGTTTCCCTAATTTTATCAATAAAAAAAAGTTTATAAGCAAGTCATAATAAATTTTTATGAGCATTTTAAGTTCAAATTTGTACAAGATTAGATATTCACTCGATTTCTCATGTAGCGATTTTCTTATTTTGTTGCAATTCAAAAACGAATAACTGTAGATGCATGAAAATTTCACTGAATGTTTATATAAGCTATTTCTATACACCGTCTAATTTTAATATATTTTGACTGTTTTTCAGCTTTTTACGGACGATTTCAGTTTTCAAATTTTTTAGTTTTTTTTTCTATTAATATCAATAAAATTTTATTTGTTGGGCCAAAAATAATGAAAATTTAATACAAGGCTCCTGATATATTATTACAATAGCAATTGAAAAATATTAAAAATACATAGGCACACATTTTTTTATAATCATTTAAAGTTCGAATTTTGACAACATTTATCAAAATCTCGAAAATTATCAATCATTGTAATTAAACAATTATAAAATGTTCAGTTTTCTTAACTAAGGATTGAAAATTTAAAATAAAGATTCTAATAAATAGTACATACTGTATTCAAAAAATCTAAAAAATATTTAAACACAGTTATTTTTTATAGACATTTTAAGTTCAAATTTGGACGGAATTACATATTAAAATCAACTTTAACGAGTAAAAGTATATATTATAATATTTTTATAGCATCACTGATAATTTTAGGTTAATAATTAAATAATATGAATAATATTAATTCAACTTAGCAGCTACCGTATAATAACAATATCAATATAATTTAAAATATCCTAGACTGACATACCGTCTCCGCTCAGAATCGTTTTTCTTATACAATGATATTATATCATTGAATTCAAATTTAATACCATCCATTATAGTACAGTGATCTACTTGTAGCCTACTGTACAGCGGAGCGACATCCACTTGACCCCCTTTTTTAATAATGTAACGAAGAACAAGATTTTATGTTGTGTTTCGTTGAAACTCGGTTTAAATATGAATGAGTAAATTGGTGTACCTACAAAAATACTATGTTTACACAAGACGAGTAAAAACGTATAAATATTTTATTCCTTCATCTCACCAGGTACATTTTTGTTTCAAATGTCGTCCCTTCAAAAAATTTAAATGGTAAAATAGATTAGAAATGTTGCGGAATGCCAAATTAAAATAAAATATATATACTGGGTACATAGGTAGGTAATATCATAAAGGTAATGTACATCAAACTATTCAATGTTTTTATTTTTTTAAATTCAAGGTACATTATTATTTTATTTTTACTGTCGACATAAGAATTTTAAATTTGTTTTGTACTTGTAATGTTGGTAATTTAAGGAAATTTCAAATGTTTGAACCAACGTATACAATGATCACTACTGTTAGCCGTTAGGTAGGTATATAAAAAACATCCGTTTATTAAAAACAAATAAATATATTAAAAACAACAGAAAAAAATTGTAAAATAAATTAAATAATTTCTGTCTATTAAATTAAAAAGCATATTAATATATTGATAACAGAATAAACTAATTCCTACTAAAATCAAAATATAGATATAAAATAATCCTAGAGTTTACCTCAGTTTTAAAACATATTTTATATATTTGATTAAAAAACTATTCACCGAATTTCACTATACATGTTGACGTGCCTATATATGCCTACACATTTAAGAAGTATAAATACATCTACTGATATCGAGCATAAAAGCAAACAATATAATCAAAAAATTGACCGGAACTTGAATACATTATTCAAACAACAAAATGTTAATTAATATGTATATCATAATAATCATAACGTTAAAAAATCAATTGATTAAATTGAGTTTTGGTCATCATTATAGCATTAACCAGTGAACAGTACTCTTAAATACTCACCATATAATAAATATAATCGTGTGTTATAGTGATAGTGTAGTAGGTATACTATATGTATATAAACTATAACCCCACAAATGAATGGCATATTATTATTATCACCGATTACAATGGGTCCGCGACGACATTCTGTAACAAAATAATAGGCCAGTTTGTTGTTTTATGTCTGTAAATCACGGTTTAATCAAATAACAAACGACCATTATTATTACTCGTATAACTGTATACCCACTGGTTCGTGTCAGGAATAAAACTCTGACGAAAACCCCGTTGGACGGTTTAATGCACTCCTACCACGGAATGTGATTGCTGAACTCAATATTTACGGAAACGGGAAAAAAAAAATTAATTTCCTACCAGTTTTAAGTTACAGTCACATTGGTGTAAAATAAATGATAACATGTTCGATAAGTATATCAAATTTCGTATTACAAATAATAAAATAATAATATACAAAGAAAATTATAGTTTATTAAATTATACTCCCTGGAAAGAATAGTAGCTAATGAATTTAAATGATTCAGGGAAGTAGAAAATAACTAGTGAAAACGTGGTTGAAAATATGATGTTGCAATAAAACTGGTGGATCATTTATTTTGTAAACTTATGGATCCAAAATTATCTCTTAAGTTCTGTAACATAATATGATATTAAATTGTAATCAAAAGGTCATGATCACATTTTTCAAGACGAATTATTTTTTAATGTTTCTTTCTTACATTTCATGACAAAAAACATAAAAGTTGAAAACAAGCTATGGATTAAATTTGAACACATGGCATGTAAAAAATACAGTAATATTGTACTACATTATAGTCTTATAATATTATTATTATTTAGTATTCGTCTAAATTATTCTTTTTTCCATAACTTATTGTGCCACATATTTCAAGGCAATTTACTAAAAATTCTAGGTTGTTAAAATGTATAGACACTGAACTTAAAAAATTGAGCAACATGTCATTTAAATTATAATGTAAAATACATACAATAGATATTTTTGAAGTTGATATTGAAAAACCTAAATTTATTTATTTATTTATCTTTGTTGGCAGACTGAGCCTTAAATAACAGTTTAAAACATGATAGTTAAAAAATGATGGTGCTAATTTTAAAAATGTATTCATTGGCATCAATAATGAAATTAATAAAATAGAAAAGCATTATTTTCAAAAAAATGTAAGCTATTTCGTGCAATTCTATGGAAAATAACCTTGCTATTGCACGGGTAAGGTTAGTCATCTGTCTCAAGTAAATATAAAATTCATAAATATATTTATAATTTTAAATGTTATTGAGTCCAGGTTACTCTCTGAGTTGAATGGTTATAGGCTAAAAATGTCATGATGGCTTAATATTTTAATGTAATACTGAAACATAGAACTATGTCTTGCACATTTATTTAAAAATGCATTATAAATGTATTAAATTTTATCTTCAATATTTTCAATGTACCTACCTATTATTTTTATTTTATTTTATTTTTAGTATCAGCTACAAAGGATATTATAGCTTACATAAATGTTTACATTTTTACATTATATAACAATGTACAATTCAATTTTTTAAGATAAGAAATTATGTTGTGGTGGTTTGAAAATGGATCAATAAAATTGGCTCATATAACCTGTCCGGAATGTTCAATTCATTTCTGGCTTCTTTGAAGTTTGGGCAGTAGGCGGTGATGTGCTTGATGTTTGTGTTTCATGTTAGAAATAAGAATAGAACTGTCTTTACCATAAGGTGTCATATCAACCAATTATAATAAACCTGACACATCGCTGTTATAGGCTTATAGGCTTATAGAAGTGTACCTTACATAAATATCAATTCAAATTCATAATATTATTTTTGCTTATACGATATAATGGACAGAATTTAACCAACTGTTTATTTTTATAATCAATATTGGATACGAAAAATCTGATCAAATATAATGATATTTTTTTCTAAGTATGTCACCTATCTTATATCCACATTCAATTTTAAATTGTAACTTTTTGTTTTTTTTAGTGGTTTTACAATTATTTAAAGTTATGTTTAATTTAATTAAGAACAGAATATAGATTATATTAATATTTAATAATATATTCATATATCATAATTCATATACATATTTAGCCATAGTTGATATAACAATTTGGAAAATTATGCAATTAAGGTATATAGTATAATATATTATACAAAATTACACAAGTATAGTTTTAATAAACTAAAAAATACACATTGTTGATTTTTCTTTACAAATTTAATTTAAATACTTTTTATGTTTTGACTATTTAGGATGTGTTTATGACGTTTATGTGTTTGTATAAAGATTATATCGATTCCCAGAAAACTCATATTTAGTATTATAGAAAGAACCATATACCTACTACATAACAATTAATAATCATAAAACAACATTCGGTATATGTATGAATGTATCATTAAATATTTATTTTGGTATAGGTACCTAACGAACAAATATTACTCTTTATTAGTGATATTAGTAGTATTATACATGGTCAGAGCATAAAAAAAAAACAAATATGTTAATTGATCACATCTTTGGCGGATAATAGAGTTCTATAAATATAAAACTATACATAAATAAATATACTATTAATCTGTATTATAATATGATACCTTTAAATTTTGAAAATATTTTAGTAATTATTTGTTTTACTGTTTTAGAAAAAGAGTTTTTTTAAAAGATGTATTTAAAATGTTACCAAATATTAAAATAGATTATCATTGGGTGTATCTTCAAAACTTGTTGTTTCAAGATGAGGATTTTGGTGAATTCAAAACATTGCTATATGTATAAATTATAAATACACATAATATGTATTGCTTTTAAAATTGGCATGTAAAGAACTATGATATAAGTGTTACCAAATTAAAAAAAAACATTTGTTGAAAATAATGTAGCAATATTTCGTGGCTTCGAATTTTTTTTTTCAACTATCCAAGTTATCCAAAAAAACTCATAAAAATGAAGGAATATCATATATTGATATATAGCTATATATGTATGTATTAGATACAAATTAAATACAAATAACATTATGCCAGAAAACCTAAAGTCATATATACTTGTATTAATTATTTAAAACTTTAATCATTAGTATGAATGTTATTTCGGATAAATAGCATATTTTTATTTTTAACGTATTAAAATATTTAAGTACTTATAAAAAGTATTACTTTTACAGTTATCATTTACTGACCTCGATAAATTGTCAAAAAATAATGTAACACAATGTAATAATTTCAATATAGGTATTCCATATTTTTTTAGTTTTAGCTACAAGGTGAACCGTTTTTGTATATTTATGTGAATTATATGTTTAAAATATACATTTCTAAACTCTGCGTGTAGTAAGTAAATATTACAATATGTATATATAGCATACATCCAATGCTCGTGACAGCAATCATATAATACGTATACGAGTGCATAGTGGATACACCAGTAATGATAGGTATCTATAGCAAAAAATGTGTCAAATCTATTTATTTATAATATAGCTATAATAAATAAGTGCTCTGAATTTTGAATGTATGAGAATAAACACGTTTCTAGGGGGAGAGAAACTGCTTTTTATGAAATCGATGCAGTTGAGGTTTATTTTTATACAACTACCTAGGTACCTATATGTATAGATAACAGTGTGTTATGTTATGCATTTAAATAAACTACTTTAATATTTTTTATCATATTCAATTAGTAGGTAATTTAATTTAGTTGTACCTACTTAATAAAAAATTAAAAAACTAAATTAAACTCGTAACAGGCAATTCATATTATTATTAATAATTAAAAAATTTTTATTGTTGTTGGATAAATGACTGAGAGAGGGTTTTATACGAAAGCGTTAATAGAAATTAAAAAAACGATAATCAGTGGGACCTGATTGACCAAAATATAAACAATATTAAATAAATAACAAAAAATGATTAGACATGCCTAAATAAAACATTCCATTATATTATGTTAGTATGGTAGATCTAAAATAATATTATAGATTAACTACCTACACTTTCTGATTATCCCTACCCTACCTACATCTATTTTATTATTTAAGCTGTTAATCAAATATTATATTTTCGTTATATTTTCTGTTTTTTAATACGACACATCAAGATTTATTAAAATGAATTGTTATAACGTACAGATTAGGTGCCGTATCATTAAGTATTGATTTGTAATTTAATCAACACTTAGATAAAATACTGAAATTGTTAGATTAATTATTTTCATAACAATAATATTAAAAGCGTTTATCACATTTTTGTTGGTACCTACTTCCCTTTCAATTAATTAATTTATGTTCGTATATTCACTTTGGAATTGCTTGATCATATTATAGTATATAATACAATTTTATAATATATATTACAATTTTCAATTATTTTATATTAAATGAAGCATTAAAAAAAAATAGATAATGTTATGCTATTTTTAGATTTGATGTACTATATTATAGTTATAATGTTTTATTAAATATTATCCTTAAATTATATTACAAAAATGCATATCCGTAAGCCCAGTAATTTATTTAATGATTACATGGGTCATATAGAAGAAGAAAGAATTCTAAGAAATGAAAAGTACTTACTGAATGATATATTATGTGCCTATACTTCCTTAATTTTGTTGCTTGACATTAAGTTATGGTGTGACATCTTACATGATTTGATGGCCTCAGGTTTGTCATGGAGAGTGTCATTTGGTGAGTATAAATATTGAAGGGTCACCAACTCATAGCCGAGGTCGTGAGGTATGGAATTTGTGTAGGTACTTATCAACCAGATATCGTTTTCGACTCATGTGGCAGCCGATAGAATATCGATAATAATAGGTAAATAATAAGAACACGTTTTCAATAATTCATGGGGAAAATTAAGTTTATATATCCGGAGGAAAATAAAAAATTACTTTATGGTAAATAAAAGCCTACGGCATAGAACATTAGAACCTTCGACGAAAACATTAAACAAAATGTCACATCTGTTTTATTGATCACAAATAAATACCGAGAAGGTACAAATATAATATTATAGCATGAATATGTCGACAGCGTGGACAGTGATGCCGAAATTTATAATTCCCGACAACCTACTTCCATATATTATGGGGTAAAATAGACAAGGTAATAATAGGCATAATGTAATTCTCTTAAACGACACCTCAATGAACAACTGGCAGATATTTTCATTTTAATATGTTATAGTATCGGTAGGGTCTTACCTACACCCCCGACGAAGTGGAGGGGATGTGTGTGCACAGGGATGTAGTTGTTCCTCGATCGGTGAGTAACTGGCCCCGTAGGACGAGAAACGCTATCACAATAATGTCACAAATAATAATTTCATATAATATGGTCAATATTTATAAAAATTTTCACTCAATTTTGTTCGTCTCGATGGATTAAAATAATTTTCATGAAAAAAAAAAAGAGAGAACACACATTACATTATACACTATGAGCATATAATAGGTATATAATATTATATTTTATAGTATCTCAGTATCTGAATAGTTACAATAGTCAATAATTGAGAAATTTGTTGTGTAGCAATTTTTTTTTTATATATAATGTAAAATAAACCAAACAATTGGGGGATATTCTTATTCACCTGAAAATGTTTAAGGATGGATAAAGTCTAACCTTTTGAAAAATTAGCATGGTGGATTTTTTTGGAAGGATTTTACCGGTTTTACCAAGGAATTATATAAAGTTTTTAGAACACTATTTTTGTCAAAACCGTGATCAGGAATAAAAAATACATAATTTTAAAACCAATAACTTTATCACTATAGAAAATAATGTGTACATATATAATATTAAACTCAAACATCTTATTGTTTGAAAATTTTTATTTTTTTTTGCTTTTAAGTAGATATGCCTAACTAATTTGTAATTTGTTTGCAAGAAATATTATTTTTTACTTTTCTATTCCTTTTTTTTAAGTTCAACAAACGTATTTTAAGTACTTTTGCGTTATTTATTTTTTTTCATTCGAGCTTATATAATTCGTTTGTCAAAAGTATAATAATATGTACCTATTAGAATAAGCAATATTTTGGATACACAATTATCAAGAAATTTGCAATTTCAAAAGGCAATAGAAAACAGCATATATTAAATTTCAACGTTCTTTGGCTTGACATCTTTCACGTCAAGTAATTTTTAAATACAAATTACTTGAAATTGTGTGTTGGGTAACAATATTTAAAAGTTTGTTCGTTTGAAGACCATGAATAAGTATTATCTACTATTTATTGATAATGTAAAATAGTTGGGTGTGTTTTTATTAATTCCATTAAATGTTTAAATTAAAATGTCCAGCAATGAATATTTTATTATATAGAACTAAACAGAATTTAATAATAAATTATGTTTGTTTAAATAAATTTTTTTTAGATTCTGAGCGAAGTGACAAATATATTGTATTACAATGTTGTCTTTTTTTTTGTTTGTAATCACATTTCGGGCCAGTAGAAATGCTTTGATTTTCTACTTCAGCATTTTTTTTTGGTATTGAACCTAGTTAGTTAGTTCTTTGCGTTATTTTTTGTATGTTAAAAATATAATTTGTAGGTACTTGAAACTTTTAAAATATATTATTATATTGTATTCACATAATGACATTTTTAGGCAAAAATTAATTAAATTGTTTTAAATTTTGTTTAATCAACAACTGAGTATTTATATAAGCGATAGCTCTATGACCATTTCAGCTTCAAATTATTTTTTTCTCACTGATATGGAACGTCACACTTTTTACTGGTTTTATAATATAATAGTGTGCAAGGAATGACTAATGTTTAATTCATTTTCATTTCATTTCACGAAATCAAGCTCAATGTAGATTTTATAAGTTGATAATATGATATTATTAAATTGTGATTATAATACTAATACCGTACAGCATAATTAAACTGTACCTATTTTTAGTCCTATCATTAAACCTAACAATTTTTTAATAACACATATTATAATAGGGCCTTCGCCAAAAATTGAATCTGTTATTCAAGTCATGTAAGTTACTGTCATCACTTGCACGTATTATTGTTATATATGTAACAGATTATAATCTATAATGTGGACTATATTATGAATTTATGAAATCAGAACAAAGAATATGTGCAAATAGATCGCTCTGTGTTATACATTAAGTTAGCTCACTGTAGTAGACATGTTACATTTTAAATTCAATAATATAAAGTCATTATATTATATAAAAATCAATTGAGAGCGAAGATTGTCTGTCGACCTATATTACTAAGTGTATTTTATTATATTATTGGTGTTAAAGTAATTTCTATTTCTATTAGACATTAGTAAAATAAATACTCAACTATGTCGTAAAACAACATTGAAACAAAATCAATGATAACTAACTAAAACGGAATAGTATTACATGATCGTAAAAAGTTTAAAACAAAACATCATCAAGCGTTTATGTAGTTAAACTAAAAAATGCAAATAGTCGTTCAAAACACATTAAATTTTTAATAGACATCAAGCAATTAGTCATTCTTAGTTTACTTTTATTTATAAATTATAAATTAATTCGTTAACTCTCATCATAAATAATTCTTGGACTACAATCTATCTACGCCGCACTTACTCTCTACACGATACATTTTAATGTATATTATTACTAAATGCCTTTCATTACGATATATAACGCGTGTTAAGTTCTAAATGCAGATTTAGACCTATTCCCACGGGACACTAACACATTATGTTTTCGCCCCCAACATAATATTATACAGTTAAGTAACTTTAAAGTGTATACCTAAACATTTATAAAGATAAAATAGTTATTAATTAATATTAATTTTTAGAAGTGAATTAAATTTAATAACATTATTACAATTAAGTAAAAAAATATATTCTAAAAATTGTATACAATATTTTATTAAGTAAATTGTTTAATTTTAAAATAATTAAGAAATACTTATAAACTATTTATTATTAGATACCTACTAGAGTTTGGTGACACGTCTAAGAATTTATTACATAAAACATTTTTTTGCGCTACAAACATCTTTTTGTTGTACATTTAGTACTACGCATGACCTATAAAAAACCACTGACCAGTCCCCCCCCCCCAGTGATGCTTATTAACAGCAGATCTGAATGTAACTGATTTGTCTCGAGGAGCAACTTGACTTATAATTATTTCTGCATTAGCATTTTCTATTTCTCGTTCTTCCAACTTCTTCGATATAGATTTTGCTTGTTGATTGTTCTTGGTTCTGTACCAAACATTGCTTCATAGAGGCTTATCTTGAAAGCGGAATGATATGCTTTGTTTTTCATAAATTGAACAGAACGAAGTCATTCGCTCCATTTGTTCGTTTTATTTTCCTGCGTTCAAGTAGTGAGTATATTTTATATATCATGATTTGCACCTCCAACACTGCCTTGTGATTGGCTGTACCTAGGATTTCCGTGAACAATTGAAATATCTGATATTCTTTAAAGAATTTACAACATCTTTACAAAATTATCTTCCATTATCATACTGGAGCGCAGATGGAGCTCCAAAAGTGAAAATAACATCCAAAATAACATAATCAACTTGTTCAGCGAGTTATGATTGAGATTGAAAACCAATAAGATCGATTTGACATCTGCTGTTGAAATTTTCAAAAACCATTCGTTTCACAACAATCTTTTTTCCTGACTTTGTTTTGTACACAAAAAACACATAGACCAAAGTATTTTGTAATATTATCATCCTGAATAACGTTTTTGTATTTTTTATTTGTTTGGTATAACATTCGGTCTATACCTCCATGTATTTTTGACCTATGTGCTTTATGTAATACATCGAATAACTCACCTGCTATTACATACATTTTTATACTTGGAATTTTGTCACTTGCTGATAAAATCAATTTTTCAATACCACTTACTATGATGGTGTCATAATATTTTTCCAACTAATAATCACGATTCGATTCTTTTTTTATTTTCATACGTTTTACGTCTATCACCAAATTCGCTTACCTTTTATCAGTTAAAATGCACAATTATTTTTATTTTCCTGAGTCTAAACAAAATCGTAGAATTTTTCTTTCATCAAATTTTCTTCATTAAAACACATTTTGTAACAATGTATTTCAGTGAAAAAAAGCACTCGAAGTCACGAACACACGTGTTTAAGTCAAACACTTCTTACTCATACACAAGACTGCGTATAATGCAATGATTGCAAGTTAAAATAAATTACCCGGGTCCAAGACCACTTATCTAAATCAATTACCGTGCACCGAAATGTTAAGCCATTAAGATAAAAACGATACTCTAAACAATATACTGACATACTGTACACAGGAAAATGATCAATATAAAGGTTAATCGATAAAAGTTACACATGTGGTATGTAGTATATACCCACCTTAATTATACAATTACGTAGGTACGTATCATAATTTTGGCTGTACAATTATCAATACAAATAAGTAATAATTTACAATTAGAGTACAATTTTACAATTTTTAAAATATGATAATTTTTTTAGATAATCAAGAAATATTTTAAATACTTTAACCAAGAGACGAAACGAATTTAATAAAGCGATAATATTATATTTTAACTAGTCTTATTAGTTATTTTATAAACTACCTAGTTTTTTCATGAAATGCCTTAATTTGATACCCTAACGGTAACATATTATACATTTTTCATAAGGATTATGTAATTAACAATGACTAATAATAAACTTACATTGCCTGATATATAACGATTAATGACATATTAAATACACTATATTATTTGTCTTTAGATATACATTAAATAATATTATTTTGTGTAATTTTAACATCATCCAATGGCACATGAGGCTGTCTTAAAAAAAAATTTAAAAAAAATTTGTAATTATATTTTTATTTTTACTGTACGTTTTGACATAGGTAATTCGTATTGCTACATTCATTTTTTTTTGTAATTTTTTGTTTCAGTTACAAAGCAGTAATAATCAAAGACACTAAAACACTATTGACGTATATTCTGATATTCTTATTCGTATTCAGTTCGAAAGACTATCCACCTATAAAAATGAGAGGTATGTGTGTATGTCAAGCACAATTATTTACATTTTCAAATTACATTACCCGCAACACTATTGTTACGTTTACTCACCTTAGCCTCAGCCATCGTAACTAGATAAAAAGTGACATATCGCCAATATGTCGCCACGTGTGCCTTGTTCGCTGGTAACTTTTATTATTATTTAACTTTATTTTGGTGAAAAAAATAGTAAAAAAAAATAAAAGGTGCGAAAAAAAAGTAGCTAACGATCATGTCGCTGCCTGTAAAAAACGTAGACCGTGAACACAAAAAATATTATTATTACTACGTCATTTTTGTCAACAACAACGTATTTATCATGCCACGACCTTTTTCTGTTCAACATAATACCTTTACCACATTTATTTATACGGCTTATACCTACGTGTACTTGTGTATACGTATTATATATTAATATATTATAAATGGGAATACCTACTTAAATGCATGTGCATGTGAGAGTGTCTGCGCTGTATGCAGTGTCATATCATAATGAAGACAGCATCAGTCTTAGAAGGAAGTGTTAACGCAAACATTACACTATTATCTCGGATGCTTTGATGGTTCTACGATAAAATATTCCACTTTTAATTGGTGTTTGGATTGGCTCTGAGGTTGAAAATAAAAGTAAAACTTATTGACTTTTAGTGAGAAAAAAAAACAAAAAAACGAATATATATTTTAAACCTGGGATAACACACCTTCAGACTAACTACCGTTAGATCGGTATCGTTGCTTATAATTGTGGGTCACGGTAACTAGATTTTGGTAACATTTATAGTCGAAAGATAAGTGCACTTTGCATCTTAAATGAGTGTGTGGTGAAATATTAAAACCTACATTTTTAACTGAAATAAATTGCACACTTCATGTTGTGCCTACATTAAGTATACTTAAACGAATGGGTACGTATAACAATTTGTTCCAAACATATGTTTTTTGTTGTGCGTTAAGTGGATAGTATTATATAAATGTATGCAATAGTTATAAATAAAATTTAATTTTTAAATTAATTCTTAAAACATTATGACTGAGTGTTTTATTGTTTAAATTAATATCTCAGTTTGAGGAAATTAAATATATTTAAATAAACTTATTTCAAACCACAACTGTTTGTCTTAAAAACGATGTTTTTCTACTTAATAGATGTCTAGACGTTCATATTTCAAGTTGATTGCACTGGTTTTTATTGATAGCACTTCTTATGTAACTTATATAACACACATATATATATACATAAACTGTTGTATTGCAGCTGGATACAACATACAACGGTTATCCAGTATATTCTCTATCCAATGGGATGCAATGACCCATATTTTCATTGTGTAAAAGCTAAAATAAATATACGTTCATATAATAATAAATTCCATAAAAACGTATATTTACTAGTCACATTAACGTAGGTAATATTGTTCCATCGTCCAAAATTCCAAGAAACATTATAATAATCATTGAGCGTATATTATAGCGTTCGTAGTTTACTAGTTAATATTATATATTTTGGTATTTAAATTTGTCCTATGGTTATGTAAACATTGTAAACATGCACAATAAACATAATATTATTATGATATTATGTTGTTCATAAAATATATTAGGCCAATATGCCACTGTTTTATAATGAATTTTCTCAGTTAACCAGACTTTATGGAATAATGTTTTATTCTTGTAGAGGCCGTAAACATGATTCAATTTGTAAAATGGCATAACATGAAAATATTTTCTTACTATTTTACTGATTGTATCATACCTTTCACAAGTCTATTATTACAAAATTTCCAAAAAATGTTTAAATAGTTGGTACCTTTGTAATTTTGTAAAATATTATGTGCATTTACATAGTCAACTCGTATTATTGGAGTGTTTTTACAGTACACTTTACTCTTATCATTTTTCTTTTTCAATTTCAGATCCTAAAGCTGAGTTTCTGCGTGTGTGTATTTTTTTTTGGTCTATAATCACGACAATATATACTAGAAAAAAATTATTCTCTTTTCAACGCTGCTGTTTTCTGATATAAAGTTTGGTAAAAACAATTTTTAAGACACTCATTACATTTACATACCCAATGAACATTGAACACGAATAGTTGGCACCTACTATACAACACAACGGTTACCTACTTTGCCTCTTTTTTAGTAATTTTTTTTATTTAAGATTTTCAATCAGTGTGAATTTTGTTACCTGGAATTACACCAATGGTAAGAAAAACTTATTGTTAAAGAATATTAGTTCAAAGTTTGAAACATATGCCAAATTGAATGAAAACATTTATGTAAATTTAAAAATAAGTTGTTTATAAAAATTTTTTTTAAGAAACTGAAGCTCAAATTTTATAAGGATATAACATTAAATTTATGTTACATAATTGCAACAAGTACGATATGAAAAAAAAGGGTACGGATATACAAAGTATTGACGTAGTTTATAAGTATATTTCAGTTTTATTTACTATAAATTTATAAGCTGGCATAAATATAATTATAAGAATTAACTTCCTGCATAGCGTAACTCAATTATGCTAAAAATTACAATGACTTGTTACCCATATGTAAGTTTTATGATTAACTAATTTATTGAAATCAAAATCATGCTTTCAAAAAAATGCATTTATTATAGATTAATACTACTGTCTATTGTCGATTAATGTGATCAAATTACGTAAACGGTTTACATAATCGCTAACATTATTGAGAAAAGAAACATCAGCCCAATAATTATAATAATATGATATACAAAATTAATATTATTTGTCATGATAAGAGGACGCTACACGGCCATATTTTGTTGTCTCTGTCTTGCAAGTGCATAACATAAAATTTACGTTCAGCAGATCACGTTTATTTAAGTAAACTAAAAAACTATAGTTAATCGACTTATTATGAAACTTGATGGTAAGAACGTTATCTGTGTTTGTATATGGGTGTAGTAAGTTATGCGTATATAATGTAATGTAAATTAAAAATGCTGATAACTTACTTGAAAACTAAATTATCGTAAAAACCCACATATAAACATAGATAATGTTCTTACCACCAAGTTTCAAAATAGGCGATTCATCCAAATGTTTAAACTGACAGAGTTAAACGTGATCTGCAAAGCGTAAATTTGGCATGTCACATGTCCACTTAAAGATTATTTTTTAGTATATATTATTATAAATACCCATATGATATCTCATAAATAGGATCAATGTTCACATTTAAAAATGCACTCTTAAGAGATATTCAATTTCTCAGACATGATTTTTAAATTTTAGAGCAATCATTACTTCCTTAATTTGTCCGTATTATAGTCCGAATTGAATTCAAATTATTGGAGCATTGTAGAATATTCTTAACGTTTTTATTAAAATTTAGTTGAAACTTAAAACAAACTAGTTCACGTTAATTTTTTTCAAAATAAATAACAGTGAAGTGAAAAGAAAACTTTTTACTAAACAATACCTAACTGTCCTATTCCTAATTTTTAGATAATGTCATATATGAACCAATTTTCTCCATAAAAATGTTTATCGACTAAATAATATAAACATTAATTATATTCAAAAATCAATGGTATGGAAATGTTCCATTATGCAAAAAATTACAAGTTGTGTAACTTCTTATTGTTATTTACATTGCACAGTCTGTTTGATATTATTTTTATAGTACTATTATGTATTTAAAAATTCAATTTTCGTTATTAAAGATTATTAATATTTTATTTGTTGTATTTCTACATAGTTGTTTGATAAGATTATTCATAAGAATATTGAGGTAGGTACCTACTATATATAGTAGCTACTTGTTTCATAATAATAATAATTATATAATTTGACATTAAACTCCTTGTATGATATTTATCTCGTTTAGTAAGTGGATAGTTCTTTGTTAGTTTTCCCATTTGGGATCAAAATATGAGTACAATTATATAATATTATACCTATTATACTTAACATGAATTATGTCAATGCGTAAAATTCAATAATAAAATATTATACAGAGTATTTTTGTAATTATCACAATGCAAATTGTTTTGTTATTAATTGGTTTTACTTTTACCAATAATCTTTTGTATTCTAAGAATGCAAATGTTTAATTTGTAGTTTGTACAATAAATTATATATACATACCTACACATACCTACAACAATATATCAAGGTATTGAAGAAAATGAACACAATCAGTTTTATTGCTTAAATGAATCATCTTTGCATTATTTGATTGAAAGTATAAATTAAAAATATATTATACACTTCTATTTTTTGGAAAAGTAATGCATTTTATTACAAACAATGAATTGTTCACAACCTCAATCATTATTCAATTATATTGGGTTTCTTGCATATCCACCCAAACTACTGCTAAATACGCAGAATAAATGCAAATTGTTTCTATAGTTATTGGATTAAAATTAAATAAAACAACTATTCATTATTAACGCAGGATTTTAAAAGTTATTATGACAGCCACTAACAATGTTTATTATTTTGCTATTGTTTCTCATCGTTTAAATTTAAATAATTCAATTCAAAGAGAATTCAAACGATTTACTGTTATTGGAAAGTTAATGCTACAATATTGTAAAGTTTTACCGGAATTTTTTTATTTTTTTATTAGTAAAAGCTTATTTATGATAGTAATTAGTAAATATAATTTTTATGGTGGTTTGATAAGGGCGACCTCCATTATTTAAATTAAATCAAAGATTCATCAAGATTCATCAAGATTCATCAAATAATATTATTGTTTACCTTGTGAAACTATACCTGTCACAAAGTATAAATGTTGTTTTTATTAATCAATATTTCCAAAGGAACATTCGATATAATATTATGGACAGTTTTTTTTAAAAAAATATACAAATTAAATTTATGTAATAATATTAATAAATCTGGATTTAAATGATATATTAAAAAAAATATGTTTATAGATAAATAACTGATTTATGAACATTAAAAAACTTTTTGTCGTTTTTTAAGCACCGTACATTCATTATGAACTGTTAAAAAAGCTCATTATAGTAGATATTGATGTAATCAAGGTAAACTCACAGTTTGTCTTTAATTACTTGTATTTTAACACATTAATAAAATGTTCAAACATTATTTAAAAAAAAATAATTTAATAAACGAAATGCGGGCTTATTGTAGTAATTTACTAAAAATATATTAGAAATAATTTTTAAATGTCCAGATTAATTTACAGCCTATAAAATATTCTAAATCTATTATCCAAACCACAAAATGATACTTAAAAATTATTATCATATTAATTTTCCCAGTAGTTTTTCAAGTAATGATCCCTATGTTCGGTTGAAAAATAATATATATATATACAAATTTATATCAACGTTAATTGTATTTATTGTAACATAGGTAGTTAATTTTATTATCTACTATTGTCAAATAGTAAAATAACTATCATTAATAATACCTATCATAAAACAATGTTTAATATTTTGGTGTACATAATTCAAAAAATATAAATTTTAGAAATTTTAAAATTTTAATATTATCTAGCCTATAATTTTCTATATAAAATGTTCAAAATTTGTATAGGCTTTAATGTTTTAATTATTGTTTGTGGATAACAATTTAAAATATTGACTAAAATGCTTGAAAATTGTATACAAATTCCAAAATAATGTGTTAGAGATTGTAGAAAATTCATGGTATATTTAATTTTTTTATAACGTTCAAAGTTATAATTTTGACAACATTTTTTCAATAAATTAAAACAAGAATGTTCAATTCTCAACACTTAATACCTACTAAACAAAGCGACTACCCAGGTTTTTGGAATAAACAACGAAAATCCAATAAAAACGTAAAATAACTATTTTAATTTTACTTTAAGCTTTCTTACATACTGTACTAATAAACTACAATAAACATTTTTGAATTTAATATCTAATATCTTATATTGTAAAAACATAAATTATATATATTATGAAATTAGGTCAAACCATTAGCACTAAATGATTATATTTCAGTATATTTAACATTATAAATAATTAATTAAAACAGAGAAATTAAATAACAAAACAAAGCTACTCCCTAAAGTAATATTTAAAAAAAGGGGATTACGAAGGAAATGCATTTTTTAATTTAAGTATTTAAGGATGTAGAGATTAACTGATTATAAAAGGGAGAAGAGAGAAAAAATTAAGTATGCTAAACATTGTATATAAGTATAATATGAGTATATGACATACAGCATATCAAATAATAAAAAAAAAATATTAAAATAATAATTTAAATATCTATGTTATAAAAAAGTAATTAAACTACCTATGAATGAAAAAATGTTCTTTAGTGCTGGATCAAGCGCTATGATAATAACGGTAGGTAAAGAACATTGTAATAATAATGCTTAACAAGAACTCTGAAAGGGTCACGCAGTTGTTGTGTTGATGCGTCAAATTGATAACACGATTTTTCAGTATCACGTTATGTTTATTGTATTTTGTTTTAAATTATCATATATATGTACAATTTATGGACAGCGGTGTCAGCACGCTGGGTGGGTCACTTTTTTGGTGGCTCTGAAAAGAGCCGTTTCTCACAACTCTGTGTGATTCTGATTTGAGTGGTCGGTGTTCTTGCCAATGGTTTGGCTCCAATGTAATCCTGAGTCTCTTACGACTTGTAACTGTTTGGTGTGCGATATGACTGAGTTGCCGTAGAGGCACTTGTGTTCCACTGGTAAGCAACCATGAATTATGGTCCACTGGTGGCACTATAGAACTGCTGCAAGCGTCGACGAACCGTCGATGCGGATTTATATGCCGCTGGATTTATTACCACAGGGTTTATTTTGGATTGATTGGTTTTTGGTAAGATCGTTTGCTGTTTGAATGTAAGAAGGATAGCCACAGTAGTTTGCCACATAAAGCCTATTGCATGCCAGATATTGGTCACGGGTTTTTGAGCATTCACAAAATGGGCGCATTTGTGGTAGCGAGGCTGGTTTCCGCAGTTTTAAGAACCGTGACCGAATCGTTGGCATGTTTGGCATTCCGAGGGACCGGTTTTCTTGTAGAAAATTGTATTGACATTCATAGAAAAAAAACCAAAAAAAAAAAAACGGTAACTGAAAATGTCCGTAAACAGTTTAAAACAAATCAAAATTGTTCGAACATTTTATCGTGCATATAGACAAAGCTAATAAAAACTACCAGTGAACATTTCATGTTCGCTCAAAATGTTATTGTGTATAGAAAATGCTCATTTAAACAACTACTGATAATGTCATGTATCCCAGGGTCATTTGTTTTAGAGTTACACCAAAAACCAAAAACGATTTTTTCCAAAATATTCCCGTTCTTCTTTAATTTTTAATTTGTTTTTCCCTGCGCTTTTGAAAAATATAAAGAATTTTTTACTTTTGACCTCCCAAAGTACCAACTAGATTCCCTTTCCTATCAATAAATATACTGTTGAAGAGAATCCAAGCATTTTTACTGTTCTTTAATATGATGACAGACACAAATAAAAAAATAAAAATAAAAAACACACATCATTGTAAAATCAATACATTCATCGCTCCGCTCAAAATCTAAAAGTTTTATAATTAAGTCAAATTTGTTTGAAATTTTCACCAAAATAATTTAATAATATACTTATAAGTTATAACCATTAACATGTAACAATTTTATACAATGTAATAATAACTGTGTAAAATAGGTACCAATGAGTTCATTCCGATTTCAGAAATACGAAAACTTAATTACCTACTTGTGAGGTAGAATTTATTTTATTGTTATGTTTTCCTTTTAATTGGATTAATCAAACCTTAAATAATTGTAGGTATTAAGTATCCCCAATAAATGTTTCAAAATTTACATTATAAATAATTATTGAATTATTTATCAATTAATACCTATTTTCAACTGCTCTTTTATTGGAGCATAAATATTCATATCATATTTAAATATTAAATTTGAACACACAAATTTATAATTATTTTTTATTTAATATATTACGCAAAACCTGCGTTAGTATTTAAAAATTTAAAATACTGATGTCTGATAACAATAACGGAAACGATAAATTTCCTCGATTATTGTGTCTGTTTACATCTTTTATAAATATTTTTTTTTTTTGCGGTTCGCTATAAGTAAAACGTTATTAAACAGCTGAATGATGTTGGTTGCTGTCATGGCGTTTTTAACAATAGAATACTCAATATGTATGCTCTATAGCCAACAATAATAATATTTACATTTCTGTAATAATAATTTGCATAATAAATATTATTATTATTATTATGGTATGTTTTCAATGTCTAACCATCAATAGCTTTATTTAGGATTGTAGTATAATTTATTATTATTTATTTTGACCGAGCAATACTCTGTTGTAAGAAGTTATTGTTAGTTTTATCATCTGAGTCATTGTTAGTTTCGATGCAATGATAAAATATGTAAAATTTATAACTTAATAACTAATAAATATTAAAGTAATTTGGCTTGTCCATTTAAAAGTAAATATTTTAGTTTTCATGTATGGTTTTTTATTTTTTGGCATCACCTACGTTATTCCTATAAACTATAAAGGTACATACATATGTGCGTACATACATATTTTATTTTATTTACTTATCCAGTGACCAGTATTGACTTTATAACTTTACTCAACCGTTGAAAATTTTTTACAAAAACAACACATAGTTTTAAAAAATACAGATCATTCATATTTATACTATTTAATGATGATAATATATCGTGTATTTAAATAACAACAACTTTTTACAGTTTTGTGTCTACTTATATTGAATTAATGGTACGTGCAATTAGATAAATACCTTTTATTGTAGAATTTAAACTGTAAAGTATATTAAGTATACATCGTATAATATATATTTTAAAGCATATTGTATTAAGAATTTAAAATTATTAATGACATTTTCTGAAGTTATAGTTAAAACTTGTATATATTAATTTTAATATACTTCTTCATCTTTATTTATTTATGGAATATGCCATTTATTAAAAGTAACAACTAAGGTTAATTTCAAAGTTAAATATGATAATAATTGTTAACAACTACAATAATAGTTCATTTAAAAACTTTTCGAGTATTATAAAACATATGTGGCCCAAAGACATTCAATATTCATACAATTTAAAATTTGTATCAAACTTGCAGTAAATGTTGTACTTACTATAAAACTGTGTACAAAATTCGTAAAATTATTTTCATCCCAATATTTTTAGGGTACAGGTATATTTTCAGTTTTACTCGGAGTTGTTATTTGAATAATATTGTCAAACTATTTTATTTATATTGCATACTAATTGCCCTTAAGGGCGTTATTTGTTTTATATAATAATAAATTAAAAACAATTACTATTATCATGACCCGTTTATGAATATTAATGTCACGTTTACTTTATAACCAATTAAAAATTTAAATAAAAACTTATCCGATGTATTAGTATCAATTAACTGCCTAAATAATATAAATAATAATAAATCTATTAATTAAATCACTGTGTCAATAACATGGGTCCGAACTATTTAAATATAATTTAAATTCATTTTTTTAAATAACGTTTGCTCTAAAATACATAGAATTGTTTGATAGACAACCATTATAATATCATTTTATGATTCACAGAAAATTCAACAGTGCATATGGTGATCGGTTTTTCTATATCAATCTAAAGTTTTCTGAATAAACATTTTTTTTTACATTTTTTTTACTCGTTAATTAACAATCAATTGCAAAATTACACAGCATGGGAAAACTACAGGAAAACTACAAATATTGGAACAAGTATTCATTTTCTGAAAATCATCTATGACGATCGACAATAGTTTCACGATTATCCTCGAAGTCGTTTCCATATCCGCAAGAATTAAAACAGTGACTTATTATTCCCCCGCAACTTTCATAAAAAACATCGGACTAGTTCCGCCGACTAGAAACGTACAGAAATAAGTGTACAATATTACAATGTAATATAATATTATATGTTTTTCCTCCAACGTTTATTATTTGGTCTGTGCAGAAGAATGTACGTCGGATCACAGTCGTCGACTGACCGAGGACCCATGTGAACCGATCGTCTGCCGTAGGGGTGGGTCGACGTGACATGTCACGCCAAGTGTAAAGTGCGATAAAACCATTAGTGCGGAACGACACCTACAACGTTTAGGGTGGGTGTGTGTTTGTGCACGTGATAGGTGGCCCGAAATTAATGCATCACTACAACAGTATAATAGCCAAGAAAACGGCGTATAGTAGACGACACGTTAACACCCACACCACCCGCCCAGAGACGCACTCGGCGACTAATTGACTCCGCGAAAGCTTATAGCACGACAACCTCTCCCCCCCGGGGGGAGGGGGGTAGATGAGAGTGCGATAAAACGTTTGTCATTGTTGGCTGGCCCACAAGCTGTTGGATGCGACGATATCTCCTGCACCATATATATACATGTACACCGAACGGCGGCGTCATCTTATTAGATTAATGAACGTATCGTAAATTACTCAGACACAGCTACAACAGCAGCAGTGTATATATTTTATACGATTTAGTACACCTGCAGTGTATATAGAATGATTTTTTTTTAATAACAAACACTATTATGGTTTAGAAAATAAAAACGTTATTCTTTTTGGGAAATTTGTAAGATATTATATTCTGTAATGCAATATTCTAACATTTCATATCACCTTTATTTTTATACTTGATATTTTTACGGTTAGCCCAAGCCTTCATTATGATTGTTGCGGGGGGGGGGCATGGGCCACAGTGTATATCGAACAATAGCGGGTAGGACACTAGCACGTTTCCCATACTATGTAGATAATGGATTTATTATCGCTATTTGGACCTGAGCCCAAAATTATCTTAATCTGGACTTGGGTGAGCCCACGACTATATCAAGTTTTAATTTTAAGCTGCGAATGTACATTTTGAATTTCGTAAGCCTCAGAATAAGAATTCTTTTCGAAAATTTGTATGCATGATGATAATAAAATACTCGACACTTAATGTCTTTGTAGTTTGTTTCGATATGTATTTATTATTAGATGAGTACAGTTGATGCGTGTACACAAATTCCACTAGCCTATATCTTATCATTTCATCTATATTAATCATAACATGTGCTTCAAAAAAATTAAAAATATTGGTTTTATATTAGGTAGGTAATATACCTAATATTTCTACGGCTGTGATATATTAGGCACGTGCATGGAAAATCAGACAGTTTATAATATATTTCTTAAAATGAAAACTGTAATAAATTATTATTATTTTAATGGCATTGTTAAAACAATATCGATATTATTATTAAAATTAAATATTATTATAAGGTTTAATTATCATATAATATAAGTCATAAATTATATGTATATGATAACTATCAAAAAAAAAAAAAAAAAAAAAAAATGATATACCTTGTCCAGAGATGTATTTGAGGGGGGAGTTAAGGTGACTTGATGAATAATTGGTCAAAACAGAATGCAGAAATCTTATCGGATAAACAGCTGCGTACTCACATTACAATTTACATAATCAGTTATCACCCAGGTTAAAGATATTTTACTATATAAATATTATATTGTAAAAAACCTACAAAAGAACACAGGTTATGTTGTAACATATAAGTTTGATAATAGGTCAATTCACTCTAATATCAAAACACTATATTGAAACTATAGCGAACGAATATTTCCTATGTCGTACGTGTGTAAGACGGAGACAACACAAGCGGGTGCGACGTCCTCTTAATATGATAATACACAAACATTTACTGTGTCCATATTTAAAACAACAAACATAAATATTACCAAGATACTTAGCTACCTACCTGCCTATATATTATTTCTCGTACTGTGAGTTTTGTGTACAAGTATATAAGCAAAATCAAGTCTAATCAAATGTTTTGAGAACTAATCACATGATAAATACAAAATACATAATTGTATGCCAATCATGTTTTCAATATTATAATTTTAAGACTGAGATCTTACGTTAAATAATTAATATTTTAAATAAGTATTGAAACCAGTACCTAATACCCATTATAGGTAAAACACTTATTACACACTGTTGGGATAATGTTTTGTGACATAATTAAAATAGCGAAAGTAGATACACATCATCTGGTAGACATCCGTTCCGTATTTTATTTTGTAAATTAATGGTTTTTTTGGATTTTATCCTGGAATTTAATGAGATGGAAAAATTGTACAGCAGCTGTTGGTAATACCCGTCAGAAATATATAATGAGTTAATTTCAATTGTACTACACATTAGTGTCCTCGTAAATTCACTTTTGATTATGAATTCAAGTACCTATGCCTATGGATTACTAATAATTTATCATGTATAAATAAAAATTTACATGATTTTTTAGTCAAGTATGTCTATGTTAGGAAGTTAAATACGTCGGTAGTTGTACGCCAAATTGTGTACTGCTAATATAATTTAACAATAGATAATGCATAATATATATATTTAATTGCTTCTATTAAAGCATATTATTATTTATGAGTTTAACCTATAACACTGTCATTTAGTTTAATTGTATAATTTTTTTTTCCAAAGAATATATATTAAATATTGTAATAAAGGACAGTAACATCCTATATGATGGAAGATTTAATCAGTATTATATTATTTTAACAACTATAGTCCAATGTATACGTTATCGCATCTAATTTTAAGTTAATTATTGATATAAATATACCATATACGTAATTAAGTAATAATTAGTAGGTAGGTAATAAAGTTATCTTTAAAAAGTACTAATTAGATAGATCCGATATCATGACCAAGTGGGCCGTGTAATGATTTGAATCCAGAAGAATGTCAGCGTATTCAGCTCTGAAAACTCAATTGTTTCGTTTTTTATCATAACCTATGGGAGTTAAAAATTTGGTTGATGGCTCATCAAAAAGAGCTTTCAACGAAGACATTTCGTGTGAAATTTAAAAACAAACTAACCATTTTACAGTTAAAAAATAGTTAATTTTAGCTTGATTTTTCTTCAGGAACTCAGATCTCCGCAACTATAGATAACGGACTTTGTTGTTTAGGGTCTTGTGAGAATCACATTAGCTAATAAAGAGTTGCAGATCTTTATCTTTAATAGTTCAATCACTACAGCAGACTTTTAAAGTTGTACATCATGAACACACACACGCATATGAGTAGATAAGAACTAAGTACTGAAGTAAAAAATTCGTTTAAAATTTTAAGAGGGCTAAGAAGTACAAGTACGAGGTCAGTTCCATAAAAATCGTAGAACAGGACTAAAGTATTAAGAAGGGTTAACATTTTAGAGAAGCACCATTAAAGTTTTGTATACTTGAATAAAAAAATGCTTTTTGATTCAGATAATTTTTATTTTGAACATTGTTTTATTAAAACATATGTATATAGCACATAGTTCATAATTTTCTAAAAATTAAAAATCAAGAAAGATCTCAACACTTTGCAATTATTTTTATACAGAAAAATTAAATGAATACGTTTATCCAGTTTTATTACCCATTTTTTTTCTAAGCAATCTTATGACTAATGAAGTAAATTCTTGTAGTTTTTCAATTGATAACATTATAAAAATCAAATTACTCGTGTTAAAATATTTAACCCTAGCAAATAGTAATACTTAATATTAATAAAACTAATGCGTACTCATAGGTACAATTAGTTTTGGGGGGTGGGGAGCTTGGGGGCGGGAGCTAATACCCAGTTTTTCATATTTTAGTTTAAATATAAATTAAATTAATACGATTCTAGCCCCCTCAGAAAATTTGACCTGGTTGCATTTATGTGTGTAAATACTATACATTATATCAATAATGTTTGCACTTAAATCGAGAACAATATTTTCAACAGTTCTACATTTGTGTTGTTTCCAGGGCTTGAATTTGAAAAAATTCCGTTTTATGTTATTTATTATTATAATATTGCACAGTTTTTACACTTATCGTTATTTAAAATTAAAACGTTATACAAGTTTTTCGTTTATCGTTATTTAGAATAGTGTTAATACCTATTCAATTTAAAAGTAATAACTAATGCGGGTAGCTTGTGGCCCAGTTACGGGATATTATAATATAATCAATTCTTAGATTGTAAGCCAAGACAATAATAAATAGCATGAAATAAAATATATTTCTACGGAACCAACATAACTTTTAAACAGAAGAATTTAAAATTAATTCGTTTTGCGTTATGTTTTGTTTAATGATCTATTATATATTTTCTCAATCGTTATGTTTTGTTTTGTGGTATTTAATTATTTTTGATTATCACTTTTCGTTATAATTGCGTTTACAAATTGCAATCGTTTTTTATCAAATATAACGTTATAATTATAACGTTTGCATTTAAACGTTGACAATACATGGACTTTTGTACAGTCAAAAATATAGATTTTATGTAAGTTCCTTCAAGGAGCAACTTTACCTCTCTATCGCCATTTAATATAGGAAATTGGTTTCCGTATTATCATTGGAATAGTGTGCCATATATTTAACACTAAATTACCTATATATACCTATTATAAGACAAATTACACTATTGCGTCCTTTTTAACAAAATGCTAATTTATAGTAAACAGTAATCATTATTAAAAGGTCTTATATATTATTTTAACCTCAAGTATTATTCTAAATGTATTATAATAATCCAGTGTCATCATTTCAGTTTTCAATAAAGGCGTTTTGATCGTCCCAAATTCTAATCGTTACAACCATTTTTATTAAGTATAGGTAACATCATTATTTCGCAAATTGAAGGTAGCAGATATTTTATAAAAACAATTGTAATTAGGTAGGTACATACAAATTAAAACTCTGTAAACTAAGATTGTTATAAGTTACCTATAAAAATATATTTTTTTATTATTCACTTGCTTACTGCTGGTTTAAGTTTATTTTATTATTTTATTTTTAAACATATGGGAAAATTTTTGAGATATTTGAGCGATTTGCACTGACTTTTTTTGACACGTCTAATTTTGGCCGCACCACCCTTTTTTATCACTTAAATATTTATCCATATTAATAAATTAATAAAAAAAAAAAATTGTATATATTGAACTATAAATTCAACTCGAGAATAGTACACCGTGCACGACTATCACAAAGTTACTGAGATATGAAATCAATAAGAATGCCGATCGGTTGTTGTTTTTAGAATTTATTTTATATTTTCAAAATAAAATGATATGGAATTATGATATTAATTATTATTATTGTTGTACATACTAATAATATTATGTTCCTTTTCCTTCACAAAACACACACACACCCACACGCATACCAACTTTCATACGCGTCCAAATATAAATATATGCCAACTGTTAATTATTAATTACCAATTAATGATTGAGACAATACTTTATTAGTAGGTACCTACATAATATAATAATTTCTAAAAGTATAATAAAAATAGGCATGTTAATGCTCTAATAAAATATAATAATGGTTAAACGGAAATAACCGAGCACCGGCCAATCAAGCTACTATTATAATCAGACAGTGGCAACTCCCCCCCCCTCCCACCCCAAATTTCACCACTGCAATAATCATAAATAAGTGTGTGTGTGTGTGTACCAAATTGGATTATGACTATAGGACGTTAGCCCACACCTTTCATGCAATGTATTGGTGGCGTGAGGAATAATATTATGATATTATGCATTTCATGATGATAATAATAATAATAATAATAAGAAGAATTATAATAATATATATTATTATATAAATACACAACCCCAGTGCAAACACTACGGGCTGACTACGTTGCGTGGGGATACAACGCGTGTAAACATAGGTTTTGTGCAAAATTGATACTATAAAAATAAGTGTAATATTATATATTATTTTTATGTCATATTATGATTAATATATTATAGTCACTTTAGTATAGGCATAACAATAATTATTGTGGTAATGGTATCCACTAAGAATCAATACGTACTTCATTATTACAGGAATACAAACATATAGGTACCTACTATAATATAGTCTATATATATATAAAGTTAAAAAAATGCAATAAAAGATTAAAAAACAAACATACCTAAATATAGGAATTCTCTACACGATTATTATTATTATTGCTCATAGTGGAAAAAGGTAACAATTAATTTAAACAATTAAATATTTAGGGGGACGAAGTGTCCGAGCCTTCTAAGGCGTCGGCCGCAACGCGCACCGTCTTTGGTTCGAATCTCGGCCACGGGCACGGCACTTCTCTTCGGATAGTCACGGTGTCTGGAGAGAGAGGCCGCCATCCCCACCCGGGCATGACAGATACCTACGGGTGCCCACTTGAAAACTATATCATATATAAAAACAAATTAATTTTTAAATAATATTACAATTGAAACACCTATCTATTACCTAGTCTGAATTATTATTTATTATGCTAAATTTTCAAGTACGGCTTTCTGGCCTAACTACAATATGCCGGTAAATATTTAACAAAGACAGTTTTTTAAGCGAGATTATTCTGTAGTAGTTTTTATAAATTTTACTAAAGGAATATTTTTTTCGTTGCATGCAAGTAAACCTGTGTATTTAACCGTTTTCAATTTTTTTTCCATTTTACTCTCGTGTTGCCTCAAAAGTTAAACTTCTCCTATACATTCTAGTAATCCGGTGTGCATTATACATGCATATACTTCAACTAAATATTTATGGTCTGTTTGAAATTGTTAATTAAAATCAATCTTTCTTATTTTTTTGATATCAAAATTAAAAACTTGACAAAACTGTATTATGTTCTAAAAAATGTGTTTAAATTTGTTTGATGATATAAATTATAATCTATAAATACCAAATAGGACGAAAAATGAAATGAAATACTGAAGTTGGTCACAAGTGAATATGTTTTAATGTTCCATCATTAAACTTGCCAATAGAAAATTATTGAAATTATAAGTACTTGAAATCTGTTTAACTATTACTTTGCATATATTCTTATTCTAATTATTTTGATTTTTATTGTAACAAAAATGATTACCTTTTATACAAATAATTCTGTTGCAAGAGCTAATAATAAATCTAAATTGGATTAATATAACTGAAATCTTAGCTTTAGTAGTAAGTGAAATCTAAATTTCTCACGTTATGAATTGTAGATAATATTTATAATTAAACTGACGTAGCTTATGTAATTTTATAATTCAACAAAGAAATGATACCAAGTGTATTTACAATATAATTTTAAAGTTCTGAGAAAATGAGAAATAAGAAGATAAAACAACATTACTACTCTTCTTATTAGTCTTTGGTGCGTCACACATTGCGAGAAAGCATGTACAACATGTGTGATTATTATATTAGATACCTACTCATTAAAATAAAACAATTTAAATAACGACGATGCAATGTCACTGTCAAACTTATTAAAAATATAATATTATCACCAAAAACCATAAACTGCTTATGTAGGCTCTTCCTTAAAAACTAAATAATTTCATAAATTATTAAGTGGTTGTCTGGAGTAGACCGTCCATTATTTTGCTACCTAAGTGTTTATTATTATTATGAGACTTATCGTTATGAATAATACTTCATCGAGTATATTTCGTTTTTTTCCATGGTTCAATTAAAAAAGCACAAAAGTTCATGTCAGCTAATACAATAGGCGTTCTTTAAAACATAGTAAGTATAAATTTATAGCCTCTCCATTAGTTGGTGAAAGTTATTCAAAACCCTTTAAAGAATCACAATGAACATTTTTACTCTAATAAACCCTTTTGTTTATAAACTTAATATATACAGATATATACTTAATATAATATATAGATTACTCAATATATTGTACAACACGCCAAACTAATGGTTTCATACCAGGCAAGTAAATTTGAATACGTAATAGTAGTAGCTCCACACTTGGTGATTAAATGCTTCAAGTGATTAACCCTGCAGTCAGCACACTCAAATGTATGACCCTATATTTAGTACCTTCTAACAGACATACGTTGTAGGTAATAAATTCGTAAGTCTACCGATATTCTAATAATATTTCTATAGATGTAAAATTAAATTATACTTACTGCTCAATTATGGATATATAATTAATATCAATATATATATTATTATATATAATAAATAATATTAAATTTCATTATGAAGTGAAATTGAAGATTGTAAAAATAACAATAATAAGTACTTACTACTAATACTCTATTTTAATTTATTTCAAATCTCTAGAGATTTATATCTATGAAATCATAGTAAGTTGGTGGATATTATTAATTATTAGAATTAAAATTAAAAACTGTTCATATAATATAGCTACAATAATTTAGTATGAGTGTTTGAAGTTTTATTTTTGAAAAATTCATTAAAATTGCAAAAATTCAAATATGTAACATTTTCAGTTTAAATAGCTAAGAATTAGTTTTACATACTGTACCTATATGTAGTGTACAATTATTTTAGATGGAAATGGAATTGCAAAACTATAACTGTAAAATGCGTTATTTGTGATGGAGCAATAAATTATATTGCTCAGTTCTTCCGATTAAAAATTAAAACCGAGCTAACTTGTTTAAAATAAAAAAAACAATATTAATAATTTAAAATATTAAAAATATTTACATACCCTATATTTTTATATTTCCATGGAATTCAAAACATCGATTCAACATCCTTGTTTACCAATCGTTGTTTCGTATTAACTTCAAAGGTTAAAACTATCGCGATTGATAAACATTTTCACTCTTACCATTGCATATCAATTTCTTAGAGTGTCTCGTCCTTGTGGAGATAAACAACAATAATAGTTGGTTTGTATCTACCATCTAAACCCGTCAGTTGGATCCAAGAGTTGACTGATTAATAATCTTAATGTATGCCAAGTTTTGAGAGGAACAAAGACTTCCTTTTGTTCGAGTATATGAGGTGCCCAAACACGAACGTCCGTCTACAAAACCCATTCGTTATAATAAACACTTAGTCAGTTCTCGAATGACCCTCGTGACCGAATATGCGTACCTTATATTTTCTTGTATCTACTCAAACCGACCAAACCGCGAGTTGTTCGTTTTTGGATTTTTTTTCTATGTATATAATATCTCATTATTACTCATCATGTAATATTAATATTATTAAAACCATGTTTTACTATGACCCGTGTTAAAATACGATTCTGGTTACTTCGGTGGATTAACTTTCAATGGACGAAGCACCTACTATACTATATACGTATACAGCGATTGATATACTATTATTCCGCGATGTCAACTTATACTTACATATTATGGTGGGATTTAATTGGTTCACTATGAGCTGTAAGTATTTGTTTTATATAAAAAATAAAATAAATGTTGCAATACGTACTTATGTCAAATACTTACTCGATTATGTTTATTTTACTTAGAAAATGTTTTAATTAAAATAAACAACAGAAATGTATGATATTTAATAAAATATATAAAATACCATATTTTTATTATTTTTTTAACCTCACTTTGAAGACAATTTTTATTCGATGTTTAAAAGAATATTTGATAACTGTAAGGTAACCACTTCTCCTAACAATTTATGTATACATATTATAAAAAAACATATGATAAAACGTAAATGATGAATTTATTTTGATTATACACAAAAATAAAAATAGATACATTTTAAATCAAATATTATAGAAAGTCGTTTCTTAAATTTATTTGTTAAAAAAATATTTATTTTTTTTCTACAATATAATTTATATTATGAGTATTGTTTGTTCTTTACGTAGATAATTAGATTTTTATCGTTGATTGTGAAAATAGTAATTTTGTTAATAATGTAGTACTTTATGAATTAATAGCACTTATCCTAATTTTAAAATAAGATCCAATATATTTCCAAATATTATTGAACATTTTTAAAATATTAGTATCTTTAGGCTATAATTGACTAATAAGAAATAATATTAATATGGATTAAGTACACATATAGGTTATAATTATTATGTATGTATTATTATTTATTAAGTTATCAAGTTATAATTTTATTTTTTAAAACATTCAGAAGTTTCTATACACAAAAGGTGAAAATGTCATTTATTAAAATTAAAAATTATTTTTGTGTTGCTTCAAATATATAAGTATAAAGTAAAAACAAAATCAGTTGAAATTACATGTTAAACTCAATAGTTTAATAAGAAACCATATTTTATGACAAAACCTATAAACTAATATTACTAAATAATTATAGTTCTGAAATATACATAGGTAGGACTCATATTACATAATGATTATTTCATAATATTGCTGTATTTGGTTGTCTACATATAGGTACTAAATGATAGCTAAAATCATGGTAACTTAGATGTAACATCTAAGCACTGATTTTATGGTTTAAAAATTGTACATTATAGAGGCTTGACATTATAATTGTATGTCATTTACACTTTATGGGTGTATTCATTAGCATATTATTTTTTGACAAATTGATTTTGGCACTTTACCAAAATGACAAAATAATGAAGTTTTAGTTTGGCCAAATCCCCGGTCAAAAATATCGTGGCTAATAATAAAATGAATTGCCTGTTTGAAATTGTTTTAATGTAAATAAGGTAAAAGTTTTAAACTTGGTAATATTAAAGAGGCGTGGTACAAATAAAAAAAAACAGATCTCAGATTTCATGAAATATAAAAATTAATGCTGTATTTCGTTTTACATAATTTGAACTTTGTCAAAAACATTCTTTTGATGTCCCTTGAAAAATGAAACACACTTTTTATTATTTTTATGTATTATAAGATAAGTGTCATATTATATAAACAATAATCAGATTCCATTGAATAGATAAATCAATATAATAATGTATAGTTTAAATTTTAACTAATGTAAATTGAAATTAACAATCAATTATTTAATCTAAAAAAAAAAATTAAAAAAAAATACACTCAAATAAATAGTAAAATTACTAAGAGTTTCAAATTTTTTTTTTTTTATGTCAACTAAATTGTATAAATTACATTACTTAACAATTATCCTTGGAATAAGCTTTCAAATATTTATTTAATTATATAAATCAGGTTATAAGTAATAAGATTTTTAATTTTCATAAAATCTAACAGAATGAAAATTATCAAATATAGGTGGAAATATTCTATATTCAAGATTCAAAAGCTTATAAATATTTTTTTATTTTTGTATTTATAATATATATTTTTTCCTATGTAACAATATAGTAGGTACTATTTTGTAATTATAGCTTGTGATGAAGTAGGAGTTAGCATTCCTTTGTTGACATTTTATATATAATGTAATAATAACAAATGAATAAATTAAGTAAATATATGAATTTAAAATCAATAAAAAATAGTATGGTAAAATATAGATACAAAAAAAGTTTTTTCAATATTACAACTTAAACTACATGCATATATAAACATTTTAAATTAAAATCAAAATTAAATAATAAGACTAAAAATTAACTTAAATTTAATGAGGACTATTATTGTGAGATGCATAATTCAGAGTAAAACCATCTATAAACTATTTATTTTTTTTTATCCAAGTACACTATTGAATATATTTTTTTTACCAGCCGTCGGCATTTGATTAAAATATATTGGACCAAGGTAATCAACGAAACACTTTTCAAAATATTTATTTGTATAATTGACTAGGATATTATCATAGTCTCTAAATGTTCTTTTATGTGTAAATTAAATTTTAAATTCAAATTTTTTTTTTGTGTTCATTGGTTGTGAACATTATTGCGATTTTTTATACAATAGCCTGGTAGATTGCCTGATTATGTTTAATTTTTTTTTATTAAAAATCATTCTTAGAACAGTATTTTGATTTAATTCTAGATCTTTAAAAGCATTATAATTTGCTCCACCCCAAGCCATAAGGTAATATTGGATATTTACTGGTAAAATGCGAAATAAACATTTCGAATAGTTTGAAGTGGTAGCATATCTCTTAGTATGACAAATTAATAAAATACGGAACGTAGCTACGCAATTAAATTATCTATAGACTACCTATATGACTCCAAAAAATAACGAAATTTCGAAATTTCTTTAATATGGCGGCAATAAAGTGGATTAAAAATTGTATTGTCATTACAATTATGAATCCATAGAGGGTGGTTCTGATATATTATATATTATAATATACAAATGTATCTAAGTGGTTATAAATAGCGGACAATATTCTCGATATTTATTTTTCATAAGCTTACATCATAATATATAGGTAAACAGTGTAATATTATTTAAATCAAACCTTCATATGTACATATTTACTCAGATATAATTTTATTATTTATTGGAAAATACAATCTCTGAAAGGAAAGTTTGGATTTCTTATTAAGGTAAAAAAAAATAATCCAATTTAAAGAGTTCTTCGTAAAAATAAAGAAGAGTAATATCAGTTTATTTGTATTAGCATAATCATTATGAGTATGATACTCTAATACAAATCCAAAGTGTAAAAATAAACTATGAAGAGTTTTAATAATATATCAAAATTTAAACACGTTAACACAAAATGAGAAACGACCCAATAAAATATTTTTATTTTTAATTTCTTGTTAAAGGTATTAAAATATAGGATTGTTTTTCTTGATTAAACTAAACAGTATTTAAAATATTTACTTGAGCACAAATAGAATAATATTGTTTAATATAGGTTTAAACTATATTATAATCGTACAGTGAAAATGAACAATGATAAAATATGAGGAGAAACGACCATTCAGTGATCGAAACCAACGGATTATTTTGTGTTTGAACATAATATATCTTTATTAATTTAATCTAGTTTCTAGACTCTAGTAGGTCTGTAATATTTTCATTAAGTCGGTGTTCGCGCCACGAGAAGTATTTTCTGGTGATGTTATCATATTATTCTTAATGCAGCATAGTAATCAATTAATATATATTATACGCATGTTATAACTGTGGGATGGTTGGTCAAAATACGTCGGATAATAGCACGACATTCGGAACACAGTCGGTTGGCACTCTGACTGGTCGATCGTCGCCTTTAAAAAGCTGCAAGACGAGCGCGTTTGACGTCGGGAGGCGTACATGTGAGGTACTAACCTCCCGCCGACTTTACCGGCCAAATCTCTGTATTATGTAGATCACGGGTCGGACTGGTCGTGACTCATGAGGGCCACCGGTTGCACTAAGGTACACGATAGTTACAAACTTGCTCAATCCAACCATTCTTGATAACCCGTGTGCATTCTGCGATAAGGAATACCTACGTATTGTGGCATAACGTTCGTTACACCCACAGGACTCGGGATGAGCAAAGGCGGACACGGATTTAATGTGTGCCACATATTATACAAAGTATAATATGACGTAATAATTCGATGGAAAGGCACCATTGATAAAGGATGAGTGCGTACATTCCCGCCGACGAATAATCTCATCGATATCAACCGGGAGCGCAGGAATCGAATGTCGATAGCAACGAACGGTGCCATCACACACGACCGGCGAACGGATTTGTATATTATGTTCCTGAAAAAGATGGATATGAAGTCGAGGATACGATGACAATAGCTGGACTTGAAAATATATAGACGAATTATGTTAGTCTATTAATATATCATGCCTAATTCCGAGATATTTAGTTTCCTCCAAGATATTGTTTCATGTATGTTTAAAGTGAATGGTACAAAACCTACAAATAATAGGTATGTCTGAGTTCATTTTGATTCACCACTTGAATACATTATCATTTATAAAATACATTTAAATTATATAAATTTAAAATTAATTTAATGAATATTTATTGAGCCATAGTTATTTTATATGAATAATCTCCAGGACAATTCCAGGTACTACGGTCGTCATCTGCGTAAACACGGTCATAATACTATTAGATATTTTAGGTATAAGAGCCGTATAAATATTGAATGAGTCTATTATATAGTTAGGTCACACATTTTAAAATATTTAGATAGCATTGAATATTTAAGCTATAAACATTCGATTTTTACATCAAATTTAAATTCTAAACAATGTATAACTTATTAGTAATATTATTCAGAAGTAATTTAATAATGCTTATATTCTTTAATATATTAAACACAAGTATACATAGGTATATAATATAATATTAAGACAATATAATAACAAACTGAAAAAAAAATACGTAATTGAAAAACAAAATGTAAATATTTGATCTTTATATTATTTCATCATCGTCACAATCTGACTATAGCTAATACGAATACTATAGCTCATATATACTTTTAATGAATATTTATACTCATAAACTTATATTATTTTATGGTCGAACAATTATTATTATGAATGTGAAGTTTTATACCTACCTTAAAATATACTTTATAAGACGTATAGCGTGTATACCTTAAGATTTCCACGAAAAACGTTGCTAATTATTAAATACATAACACAATATTATATTTATATTTAATACCGCAAAAGTGAAAATTAGAAATAAAACTTTCCACCAAATTGTTACATTTCGAAGGAGTCAGCATTTACATGGTTAATATACAACTCCACTGCAACAACTCCATACAATATTTATAAAATAGTAACCCCAAGCTATCTGTGTAAGATAATTTCGTTGTAACTTATAGTTTGTATCGCCTAATTAAATGAAAAATTTAATTTAATTACTTAAACACCTTAGTTTCATTAAGAATGATTAGAATATACTTAAGACTTAAGTGAGTAAGGTACCTGGGTATAATATAATATCTGTTTTCATTATTTAAGTGTAAACCCTTATATTTATATAACAGGCTTGTAATACCAATTCAGCATCATAACATATTGTTAAAATGATTATATAACTCATGAATACACAATATATTTTAATTAATTTTAATTTTAATACACAACAAAAGTTATTTAATTGTTTTAAATTACACTATTAATTGTTTTATAAATAATATCTATTACAGAAATAACATAAAGAAGTCGTATAAATTAATATATACCTGACTCATAAAGACACGAGGAAAAAATATACAATTATATCGTTATTTTAGTAATGATACTAACATATGGTAGTAACAACTTATAGGTACGTTCTCCTAAGATTTAGATACTAATCAAGAATTAATTCTAAGTACCTTTATTATCTTTTATGTTTTTTAGCATTGATTAAGTGCATTAACACGCTTAAAATTAAAAACCATACGCTACTCAATATATTCTCTCTACATTTTACATGGAAAATTTATGAATCATAATCATGACATTGAAAATCTTATGATAAATCAGTCGGAAACAAAAATATGTATCCAGCCTAAAAACATATTTATGTTAATTAGACAATGTCCCATGTTAGTTAATGATGACCAACAAAAAACAATACATTAATAAAAAATAAAATAAAAATCGACGATATGTACCTACCTATCAATTTTAAGTCATAATTTATTTTAACTATTAAGTAGGTATTGGTCAATGGGGTTTATTGTCTGGGATCCTAATTAATTTTGATAAATAAATTGTTACATTTATTGAAATCTATCACTGATGAAAAACAAACGAACACAACAAAGGTATTCATTATAATGTTATGATATATTCATTTGTATTTTGTTTTAATTATTATTATTTCCTTTCTAAATTATCTTAATTATCTTATTAATCTTATTATCTTAATGTCTAAAGAAAACTTTTTTTTTTTTATTTGTGTCCAAATCAAATAATTTAAAATTTTCCCTGCAACTATCATGTACATATTATATATATATGCGATGAATTGACGTCGTGATAAGTTGACCACGACGAATTCACTTGCGATGAATTTACATGCTACCTCTATCAAAACATAACCTTATATAAACAAAGACGTACTTGTGTATATATTATACATAATACAATCTTAGTGATAAGAATAAATACTTTTAAGTTATCACTCAGAAAGCGTATAACTATATTACTATGATAATATTACATTCCCTGATACTAGTATTATATGTATAATATTATTTGGATTCAAATAAAAAACTGATAACAGTTATACCAAATGATTATTTATTTTACTAGACCATTCCATTTATTTTTTCTCTCCTAGCACCATATATCGTAATGATTATTTATTAATCTGTAAAGTTTTAACAATATAATTTTACAATCATAAATACAATTTAACTTTGCAAGCTAGACAAACATAATATTATATTATAAATATTAAAGACAAATTAATATACACATTACTTTAATAGTTTAATAGTTTAATGTAAATAAACTGTAATTAATTCTACAAGTTTGTAGTTTTCATACAACTGATGTAATATATTGTTTAAATTGTGTACAACTAGAAACTTACAAAATTAACTCTATTGTGTGTGTAGTAAATCTACTTCAAAAGTGTATTTTTTGATGTATATATTTTAATCTAAATTAAAAATAATAAAACAAAAATTAATTTTTTGTCCAATCCAAATTTTTAAAATTAATTATTATAACTTTCTTGTAAATTTGTTTTAATATACAAATACAGCATATTAGATATAGATACTGAAAAAAAATAATATTACATTTAGCTATTCAAATGTAAATACTGAATTATTTTCGATGGTGATCAATATTTTAAATATTATGTTTTACGTCAATGTATATATTACTATCCATATCAGATATTAAAGCAATTATTTTTCGATTTTGTAACAGTGAACTTATAACTATATTAATTAATATACCTAAATATAATACATATAATATAATTATTTAAAATATGATTTAAAAATTAAAAATATTTCTTTTATTTAATTTTCGTTATTTTTTTTTGTGCGAGGGTTGTTATACAAGGTCCATCATATTCATATACAATATATTATTATATACATCAATTATTTATCTACAGTCTAAGGCACATTTTTAACTTGATAATAATAACGAAAATAAATGAACGTGTTTTAAATGGTGTTGGGAAATCAACTATTAACATTTGAATATTTCTCTATAATATTTTCTATCTATGGTTTCCATAAATCAAACGAAGATTATAGATTAAATGGAACTCACAAAAAGTCATCAGAAATATAAATTAAAGGCAAAGCGTATAATACTATTAGTGGCTGACCCAAGTCGGGTATTGACAAAGTCAAAACCTTCCATATTCCTCTATTGTGCGCCTATAATTAAATGCAATTTCCGTATTAAAGGACATTACAGAGATCTATGGCATGAAAATTATGTGATATACATCTATTGATTGGTTGAAGTATATTTTCAGTAACTGATTTAAAGGGTATTTTTTTTTATGTTGTTTTGTTTAAAATTTTTACTGTCTATAGTGTCTACAATACAAAAAAATAACAATTTTTGATTTTAATCAGCATAATGAACTGCAAGTCAAAATATATCTACTTAGCAATATTTTTTTTTTAATTTCATGCTTTATTTTGAATATCATACTTTTAGAAGTTAAAACATAAATTATGAGTTTTAAACAAAAATGTGATAATGAACATACCTATAAAATAATATATATGAAAGCAACTGGTATGTTTTAATTTGTAGTATGACAAGAAATCCTAAGAACCGAACAGAAACTTCAATTTAACTAATCTATGTATAGTGGCTTTCAACTATTTAAATGTGTATAGTTGGCCTTAAAATGCAGTTAAACATTGTATTTGAGACTTCAAATAAATACATAAGACATATCATATTTTATATATATTAAAAAAGTAAAAATTTGATTTTAATTTCAGAGTATGTATAAAAGTGTTATTAAAAATTCTGAATCACAAAACTGGAAAACAAATATTCATATTAATATTGTTACTCACATTTTTTGTTCACTGTGCATGTATAATATTTCATATTTGTGGATATTGAATACTCTATAGTATAAATTATAAAAAACAGGAATTGTGTTTGTTGGACGACAATAGTTGCAAAACTTATAGAATATAATATTATATTACAACTACACAAGATTCGAAATAGTATTTCACTGACTGTGTGAAATTCTTGGACTCAAAGTAGACTTATCATTGATTTAGAAAAATAATGTTTTTAAACATATATATATATATTTTTTCAATTATGTAGGTTGCTATTTAGTTTAGTTAAGTTAGAATTGAGTGAATATGACAAAAATATATTAAAATATGAAAGTATTATATTATTATAAGTAACAAAAATAAACCATACATTAATATGGTGTAGTTAAAATATAATATTGAAATATACCTAAATTATAGGTGTAGTTGTAGATGTATTTTTTTAAGTTAAAATTGAATCAAGAGGAAATCACAAATTAGAAATTTTCTAATAAATCAGTATAAACTTATTATAAACCTGATGTCTTATATTTAACGAAATCGATTATTTAATTTAAATTAAGCATTTATTTTGCAATTTACTTATAATGTATTCTATTATTTATTAAAATCAATAAAGTTATTGGTTTATGTGGTTTTAACTACTTTAATATGATCAGACCTTTAATAAAATAAATGTTTGGTTGGATAAAATAATATTATGTGTTACAATTTTATATTTATTTTTTGAATAATTTAATACCTTTTTTTATCCAATTGCATTTTTTTATTTGTCAATGCTGGTAGATTTACAAATTACTTTTAAATTAAAATTGTATTTTTTTAAATGTTATTATTTTGAGAAGAGTTGTAGATTTCAAGTATAGGAAGACAATTTTTTTATAATTTACTAAGTTTAAGTAGTCAATTTCATTAACATCGACCGATCACAAATACGTTGTAATGCTAGCATTGAATTGGCATAATATTCATTTTATATCAAGGTAAATGAGGTCGACTTATGTCTTAAACTCGCGGCCCGATAAACCTTCTGGGAGAGATGATGTCTCTCTTTGATAGGTAGTACATATATATACTCTCGCAAAACTATTTTTTGAAGTATAGAAATTTATTGTTGAATCTAAAAAAAATAAAAACTAGGGATACTACGTCAATAGTATAAATTCATATTTTTCTTATATTCATTTCACATTTGGCAGTATAATTATAGCAACATAAATATTGAGTTACATTCGACATTATTTTTACATCACTTGTTACGGCCCTTGGGGCTTAATAAAAATGAAACTTGAAAGCGACCCTAGGTTTCAAAGGGTTGAAAAACACCTCGTGCTAAGGTTATACTCCATAATATACAAGTACTTACTTACGAGTAACTTGTTATTAATAAATATTTTTTTGTATTTTTATTAGATACAAGTACACTTATTATTGGAAAAGTTTACAAACAAAATGTCTCAGTAAATGAAATTCACCAAAAAAAAATTTAATATTTTTTTAACTACCTACACCTACGACATTACTTTTATCTCATTATACATAATTGTTATCATTATTATTCTTTGCATTTCAAATTTCAAGACAAAAAAATTGAACGTAGTATAAAGAACATATTTTTTTTTTAATTCATTGATAATATAGATATTTAAGGTTAGTGAAAGTGATATAAATTGTTTGTTAAGTAACAAATTTCACAGCAGTATTCTGTAATGTTATTGTAAGTTAGACCTGATGAATTCTCACAACATTCTAAATAAATCACTACAATAATGTTACAACACTTGAAGTAAATGCACGATAAGTCGATAAGTAACTAATTTGTTCCATGACCAAGAAGCTACAAAGAATATAGGTACATTTGATTTAAATGTGATAAATGTGACAAAGGATCAGTTGAAAATAGGTTTTTAATATTTAACACGAGTTTATGGCATAATATAGGTACTTATTATCTAATATGTATTTAGTTGATTAGAGGAATTACAGTTTAGTAACACGTACTTGTGTTAACGTAAAAAAAAATGCACAGGTATTTACTTCGATGCTAGTTGTTTTGTATTTATGCAAATATACTTCAGCTGTACCGTTTTGGAATCAATTTATATTTAAATATTCAATGGTGGAAAGATTTGTATCATATCTTGTATTATGACCAATTTTTCACGTCAGTATAATCTGTTGTACCAGGCAGAAGATTCAAGAATATCATTAATATTTTCGTCATTTCGTGGACATTTTAATACATCTGAGATGTAGAATACGAAGCATGAAACATTGTCTGGAAATAAAAAAGAAAAACCCGCGGGCTTAATAAATTTAAATAAAACGCAATGAAATATTACGTTTCATGAGGAAAAAATATTTTTAAAAAATTTAAAATATAAAACAAAAAAAGCTCTTTATTTTAAGTTTTAATGGTTTTATACTATTCTATTATATAATTCCATTACATATTTCTTCAACTATTAAAAGTTTAAGGATAAGATATTCAATGTGTATTATTTTGATGTAATTTAACCTAAACCTGCCTAAAATTATTGTAAATTTTAAAATTACAACGTTCATATTGACTTTTAAACTAACAACAATATACTGATTTATAATAGCAATTTAAAATATTTAAAATAATTAAGATGACGCCACACCTGCAGTATAATAATATGTTGTCTGTGTCTAACTAACATAGCAACATCGCAAGTTTACGTTCATTGGAACTAAAGTTACCTTTAAGATTAGAGTAAATTTACCTGTTCCCAAACTTAATGTGAACATTATCTGTGTTCTTGTTTTTGTATTTTAAGATATTTTAATTTTTAAGAATGTTTTGACCATTTAAATATTTAAATATTTTACATACTTATGACTCACTTGAAATTTAAATAAAGTATACAACCAACAACAAAAACACAGATAATGTTCTAACCTTTAAGTTCATTAATAGGTCAATTCACTCCAATATTTAAGTCAACAAGTAACAATACAAAATTGGTTCTTCTGAACTCAAATTTATATATGTCCTACGTTTGTTTGATGAATATAACACATGCAAATGTGGCGTCCTCTTAATATCATCCGAAAAGAAAAAACTAGACCAGATAATATTGAATTATCAGTCCCTATAAGATGTAATATTTTTAACTCGTGTATTTTTGAAATTCATGACACAACTTCACTTAATCACTTTATGTAAATGGGAGGGAGCCATTTTTACTTGTAATTTTAGGAATGTTCAATTTTTTTCCAGTCATTTTAATCTATTTACTTTTTTTAATAATAACAAATTTTGTATTTAATTGAGCAATTAATACCGTTTATAAATGGTTTAAAGAAAACTTATCAAAGAGCCATAGACATGCAGCTATAAAATATTCTTATAAATGTAGGCTGACTGACCATCTCCACTTAGCATTAGCGTATTTACGGAGGGACATTAAAAGACCTTTTTTAGCTTATATTTTTATGATTATATATAGTATATTATACTAAGTTTTTATTTTTATTACATTATCAGTAGTTAATAAAATGCTTGGAGGTCAGGTTGTTTATAGATAAATAAGATAGAAGTATTCGAGTGGAGGGAAAAAAACTATATTATCTCAACCTCAAATAATTCCTAAATATGCCAATGTCAGTCAGATTTGTTTAGATTTTACATCGAAGTAAAATTTAACTTATTTATTAGAGTGATCTACTCAATGACGTACAGGTGATACCTAAAATACTAAATACACTAGAGAAAATTCATAGTTTTTTTTTTTAAAAGAAGTTTTTATTGCATCAATATAAAACATAACATAATATCAAAATATATTTGTATAATATCTAAAAAGGTATACATTTAAAAAAATATGTTTTTTTATGAATTGTTTTTTAATGAATATCAATCTTGACTAGTGAATTTGTTTCAAGAAATAAATATTATATTATAATAATTAATAATATGTGTATTGTAGATTTGATGTTTTTTCTTTTTATAATTTTTAAACAATTTTTGTTTTAGAAAGTACAGTCATTATTACTCTATATTGTCGCATCAATTATTACACTATAGGTAGTTGGAATACTTGAAATTCTTCAAAATATAACCTTGATACATAATTCTAAATAGTATAACAATTTACTGAACTTACATAGTTACACACTTACACGTAACATAATAAACCAAAATCAGACAACAGAGAAAATAAATGTGTCTTAACTTTATAAGTTAGAAATTATAATATATGTACACAACGAATAGGTTTTTTGAGACTACCTAGGTAAAATATCAATATGGTTTTAATATCTGGCCTGGTCAGACTGGACTCTATTCTACCCGGAAAATACACCATCGATTATTTAATATTATATATAAATATATTATAATCAAACCAAGTCTCGAGTCTATTACCGATGGATAGAAGGATAGCAGGTGGGTAGCTAAAAAGTAAATTCATACATATGGTTTGGAGAAAACAAAAAAATAATAATATGTATAGCTAGGTACTCTACATAGAAATTATACCATCATATTTTTAACGTCAAACATATCCAACATTGTGTGTAAATTTATCATAAATAAATAATAAATTATTTATTATTTTTTCATATAATCCAATTATAATCCATAAAAAAAAAATTATGTTTAATTTAAATTAATTTAAATTAACATAATCAATGTGGTATATAAATTATAGGTACATCAACCGTATAAATGTAAAAATATTATATTATATGAATATACCTACCTAATGTATTTCTGTGTGTCGCAGTACAAATTTAAACAAGTTTATGGTTTACTCGCTTTAAGTTTAAATTGATGTGTTTTATACTTTTATTGCATATAACTTATAATCATATTGATGTAAGTAGAACTTTAAAAGAAAATCATAATGTTGTTTAGAAATGGGATGTTGAGATTTTTCGTTTTAACTTTAAAATATTATCAAACCCACATCGCCTCAGGGAAAATAGACTACAATTTAAGTTTGTCATATAATGTTATTTAGTTATTCATTTAAAATGCAAAAAAATATTCATTTATAACTAACTGTAAATAATATTTTGAAATATTATATTTTAAAAATTATAATATAAATATATAAATGCATAGATTCATATTATAGTAAGATACTTCCTAGGTATATAGTTCTTTCGTCATACAATCTATTTTATTGATAGTTAGCCAGTTAGGTAATATAAATATATAATGTTTATTGTAGTTCTATATACTTCAAAGAATAGTAATAAAATACATATTTCCAATATTAAATAATAATTGTATAACTTTAGTAAAAGTATAGCCTATAATGATTATATTATTATTATTATATCTGCCAATCATAATATTTATTTCAGGTCAAACTATTTTCTATATTATCTCATGTATACTTACAATAACAGGAAAGCAAATTATCATTACAAACCTTTATTTATTCGCATTTCTAACTCAATGACGAACTGATAAGTGAATATTCTTAGTGGTGAGATGGAGCATTTAACTTTATATTATATTTAACTGTATTTATAATATAATTACCTCGTTGTCCAATAAAATATTATTATTACAAATATATATATATATAAATTTATAGACTATAAAAATTATTTATAAAATTCATATTTTATGTATAATAATATAGTTCAATAACAATATAACTTGCACATAAACGTCTGTCCACAGGTAACACAATGAAATGTTGATAAATACAAGACTGATTTTGTAGTTAATATAAATTATTCATTAACTATAATATTGCTATTCAAATGTTTGGTTTATTTATATTATTGATATTCAAATTTATTATTTATTTAGGTACATTTTAACTAGTTGTATGCAGATTTAATGAAGAGTTTAAAATGTGTACCAGGTACACTGTACCTACCTAATTTGAGAATAATTATTTATAATAATATGTTCTGGAAAAAATTTCAAAATTTATTGTTGTTAACATGTATAATGCGTAATATAAATATATATTATTATTATTATAATACAGTTTATTGTAAGTTAATTAAATTGTTTGATGTAATAATTAACGATTAGGTTTTGTTTTTAATATTTGGTATTTTGTAAAGATGCGTTATAATAATTTTTCAGACATGTACACCTAACCTATTCATTGTAGTAGCCAGTAGGTTTTATAGTGACTAGTATAGTACATGTATAGAACACAACAAAATTAATTAGTTGCCTAATAATTGTGCTCAACTAGTAAATGACTTAATGACAGTAGTTGTCTATTTCAAGTTCAACTGAACTACTGAAGGATTTAATGTACAGTGTGCGAGTGCTCCTGACTCCTGATAGCACTATAAATCTTTTATCGCACCTACTATATTCTGCTACATTTGTCATAAGGGTTAGGTATATATTACATAAATGTTATTGCCTATTGACCGATTAATGATTAAGCGAATAGTTATTGAGCACTTCATAGGTACATAGTGAACTTTACTATTGATGTATTAAATCATTGAAGCGCTTAAAATTATTTATAAACAATACCTAGGTAGTTATTTTAATAACATTTAAGAAGTCCGTTTAAAATCTATAGAAATGTAAAATATGATAATAATATTATCTTTACATTAAGTAATGCGTTCATATAATATTATAATAAACATTTTAGTGTTAATTTTGTATGTACTTCTGTTTTTTACTTCATACGATAAATTATTTCGAATAAATTATTTAAACTTTTCAATAACAAATGCAAACGTAATTTCAATCAGTATAATTAGATATTTATAGCTAATAAGTTTAAGATAATTGACCTAATAGAAAATAAATCACCGAAAACCCATGTAAGGAGGTATTATGCAAAATATTTTAATGTACATAGAATATAGATATTTGCAACAAATATATATATTTTTATATCTAAAAAAATCATTTTTATATTACACAATGTTACATATTACATTGAACATATCGACCATAGAATATTCTTTCGGCCTCATTCATACATAAAAATAGAATGTACACAAAAAGATAGTCTCCTTAAATAATTATATACATATTATGTATACTAAAGAACTGTAAGGCCTAAGGACCAAAAAATTGAATATATTTTTCCCCAAATGGTCAAAATAAAAAATAAAAGGATAACTACACGTTGTATATATTATGTTAAGTATTTTATATGGTTATTCCCCAAACATTCTACAAGTAAACATTTTTTTATTAGAAAATTATACGATGTTCACAATAAATCATAACCTAGTAAAATTGAAACTAAAAAAAATAATCGAACATAAAAAGTGAAAAAACTAATTAATATATTATGCAATAAAACAGATTCATTGATATTTTGTTGTAGAAGTTCCAATATAGTGATACATATTTTAAAATACACATAGATAATAGCCCAATATTTCAACTATATTATTGTAGTTATTACTTATTACGGTAATTATTTAAGTATATCAGTTATTGTGTAAAATTCATAAAATCTGTTTCAGTGAGAATATTAATATTTTAAATACTTTAAAAATTAACTTTTTAATTTATTGGTGTTTAAACACGATACAAAATCTATATATATATAACAAGCTGGTTATATATGGTTGTATCTCATATATCTCGTATTATAGTTTATTCAAAAACTTTTTTTTTCTCATATATTTTTTAATCACTGTTCAAACTTATAATAGTTAAAAATATAATATACCTACAATTAATGCGGTAATTTAAGAATTAAGAATGATAATTAATAATAATAACTAAGAGTTAATGAGTAATAAGTAATAACTTTTAAACTATACAATTGAAATATAATATTGAGCATAATATAATATGATACATACGTATTTAACTATCCAATTTTTAGTTGTCTCTATACGCATTTATTATATATTATTTAACCGGGTTAAGTAACCATATTATCTGTTTATAATATGTTTTAATATAATACAATAAAATAAATGTTTAGTTTAAATAAAGTAATTTACAGGTTAAAGTTTTTCCACAGTATATTATATTTTATTTAATTATATTGTTTATATTAAGTTGGTAAGTACCTACTGTAGACAGCTAGGTCAGTTTTATAGTAAGCCTCGGGCTTTGTTCATTTTAGATATATCTTTTGTAGTATGTTGTTTTGAGTGGGGTACTTAGGAATTTAGTGTAATATTGTTCTCCATATTTTTTAATGATTTTCTTTTCTATTATTGTGTAATGTAGGTAAAGATAGTTGTGCTAAATAAAAAATATATGAAGAAATTTAGTAGGTACTGCTATAAATTATATTTTTGTAAAATATAATCAGTATCGATTGATTACCTACATCATAGTATAATACATACTTATATATGTTCATAAATCTGTCTGGACTATTGAGACGTATTATATTATTTTATACTAATATTATCACCGTGGAATTATATATTTGCCTAGTAAAATTAATTGTTTCGTATTATAAATATCATATGATATCTATATATTATATATATATTGCACCCAACTCATGAAATTTCTGATTTGACAAAATTGGCAGAGCAACTTCCGATTTCACTAAAACATTAAACAACAACGTCATTTCCGAGTACGTGATATCAGCAAATATTATATTGTTGATTATATGAATTAGGCAGATTTTTTTTATATCTTATTCTTGATGACGTTATAGTTCTGCACACCATGATTGTCACAGTATGCCAATAATTTAAAATTATTAAATAAATAAAATAAAATACCAGCCAAGAAATGTTTTATCATTACTTTTAATATAAATTAATAAAAAGAAAAATGTTTAGACTGCCTCGCGTACCCGTTCGGGGATCAAAAGAAAAACTTTTTTGGTTTATTTTGATTTATGTAGTTGACACAATTTTTGTTTCTAAGTCAAAAGCTTGAAATTGAACAAGATTCCTCATAAATTTTATTTAAAGTAATTTAAAAATATAAGATATATTTTTTTAAGCGTTATAGGTAGTTTAAAATTTGAAATCGTTGGTTATTCAAACATAAATTAACGATTTTACCTCAAACAATATTAGTTGTTTCACTATGATACAAAAAAATATTAATTTTATGAACTCGAAATATTTAATTATTACATAAGTTGTAGCCTGTGAGCGCTAATCAGCAATAGTTAGCTTACTTGAGCTCACAGTGGTCTGTATATATTCCCTATTTTAAATATCCCTAAATAATAATCATACTGATAATAACAATAATAAGAGTAACCTGGTGTGTGTGGTGGTTGGTCATACAGTCACTAATATGTGCTTTGGTCAAGCATCGTCTGGCGTCACAAGATCCACAAGATTCTTTGCGACAAATCCAAACTCCACCTATTCTTAAAATGCCAATGGCCATAGTTGTTGATGCTTAAAGTCTAATAAAAAAAAAAGTATATATATATATATATATATTTATTAATAATAATAATAATATGAGTATTATAATTATCTGGTCCAACACGTAATAATAATTGTAATAGGTAACACTACAAATTATAATGAATAATTACTCACGGTTTTGTCGGTTGAGTGGACTGGCCAGCTGTCTTATAATACCCTTGAATAGGCACTAAATAATAGTAACATGTACGTACAATAGACTGTACCTCAGCTGCTCACGAGATAATAACAATTGATGGCCCCTTTGGCCAATAAATAAAAACAAAAATAGTTCTTACCCAAATATATTATACACTATAAGTAAAGGTTATTCGAGCCTATACACACTAAAACATTAATATAATATGTTGTGTTGCGCTTTACGCTTACATATGAATATACAATAATATATACAATGTATATACATAGGTATAACCAAAAACGTCATGATTAACGTGAATGTAAGCTAATAATTTTAGCGATCATTATACATATTTTCTTAGTATTTACAAAAAAATGATTTAAGGAAAAAACACATCACGCTAAAAACAACAAGAATAACAACATAGACTGTCAACAATATTGTGTGACATTTTCGTTTAGGTACTATAATAAGAAATATATTATAAACTAACAACTGGTTATGATAATATTAAAATAAGTTTGAGATATTTTTTTTAAATTAATTAATTTAATTGAACTGCTGCTTTCATGCAATCAGCAGTATTTTACACTTCAGAATTTTGATTTCACGTAGGTATATTTAGCAACTGTGTTACTGTTTTCATGAAATCAATAATATTTTCATGTCGTTTCACGAAGTATAATATAGGCGTGACATACATCGGTCAATAATTTATTGGAACTCACATGTTATAGTATATTATTATTATACAAATATTTTTAAGGTATACCTAATGTAAACAATTTAAATTATATTGTATAGTAATATATGGCAGGGTCGTATTTATGGAGAGGGCTGAGGGGACAAAATTGTTGCATTTTTATAAAAAATTTAAAGAGTCCACCGAATCCATCGATTATACAGTTCCATATATACATTCTAATACATTCTACATCGAATGTTTTCCGAGATGATGATAGTATGGCAACATTTGAAACAGAACAAATAGCTCCAAGTCCACAAGTTGTTACTCCGGTAATTGAACCTATAGTTGGAAATGTTTAGATTCTAAGTTTGATAAAAGAGGTTATGGTGAATGTAAGAAAAATCTAAGTGATGAAGAGAAAGTTTCAATTTTGCAAAATGTATGTACACCCGATTTTAAATTTAATTTCTCATATGACAATAGCAGAAAATATAAACTTAAATTCCAAATTAAATATGGCTTGTAAACTTTCCAATGGCTAGTATATTCAAAATTAATAGAGGGTTTGTTTTGTAAATTCTGTGTACAGCTATTCAATTTAAGTCAGACTGGTAAGAGATCACATGAAAAGCTAGGGTCCCTCCCTAAAGAAAAAAAAATAATATCTTAAGAAGCCCCTCATATGATATTATATACTACTACGCGTATCATAGGGTTTTTGTTTAAAAATTTGTGTTTTCAGTCCTCATTCTATAGTGTGCCAATTGACTACTGACGTTATTATGCTAGTAATAAACCCTTTTGAATTCAACTAATTATGTATGGTCAAAATTGAAATTGAATAAATATTTTACAATTATTATATTTTAATAATCTGCAGGTAGGTCTCAACTGGATTTTTTACATTACAGAACCAAAATTAATTTCGTGTTTTTATTTCAAATTACCAATGTACCTAGGTACATGTATTTTGTATTAGGTATACAAAGACAAATCGAAATTACTTTACTTCTCTTCTTTATAAATCTCAAAAAAAAGATAAACACTGAGATGATATTTTTGAAATAACATAAATTCTACACACTTGAATAAAGTTGGAAGAACCACTCAAAACGTGAAACCGTCCAATGGAATACATTTTCAAGATTATGGTTATATGCGCAGCTACCGCTCCCCGAAAACTCCCCACTAAGTTTCATACAAAAAAAATTACTCATATGAGTCATACACACAAGCTACTGCTAATATCCATAGATACCTGCATCACCAAACCTCTCCTGATCTTAATTTAATCCTAAATTTATTAACGAATTGAAATCAATGCTCACGCCTTTGGTTTTTAACACGCACCTCGTACTAAAAACATACCTCACACATACACACACACACACACACACACATATTCACATGGTTTTAATCTTCTTATCATCTTCTAATGAAACGTCAACGATATTTTAAGCTATTTGCAAAAATGAACTGTACCATTCATGGAAAAAATGTATAACTATGTGGCTGTAATATTTTATATTGTATACTCTCGTGAAGTCCCGTTGGTGGGCGGCTTCTTCCACAAGGTAATCACGCTATAATAATACCTTTATAACCGCATATGTATAATGTTTTTTACAGACATGGTAAGGATTGTACATTTAAAAAAGAAAAAGGTTCTTTGGTCAAACTTATAGGTAATAATATGTTACGTCATATTGTTATGTCCCTCACATAACTGAAAATAATAATAATAACAACATAATTAAATAAAGCCATCGACTTGTCCAATAAACGAAAGCCAAATAAAGTAATTTAAGCATAGCCGTATCTCGAAATGGCACGTTTCAGTAAACATGGCAATAATATTATTATTATTTGAACGAATAACTGCTCGATTACCTACATTATTATATTTAAAACGGTTATTACTCGGTTAAAACTATATAGGTATCTACGAGGTGAGGAACGGGCGAAGAAAATTGGCCAGCAATCAGTCGCAGGTATCATACACATTACACGCATTACCAATATTATTGTTAGTGCTATTATTATTATTATTACTATTATATAATAATAATAATATCGTACCCGGAGACGAAGTTTTCTCGAGAATGCCTTTATATACGCAACATTATCTCCCCACAGACTTAATTCAAACTACTTTAATCGCCAATCCAATTAATAATACAAGTTTCCATAACCATGTAATATATATATACGGTGACGATGGTATTCAAAACATTTATAATAACTTGTAAAACGCAGGAATTATTGCAATATATCATATATTATGTATGTATTGTTACACATAAATGTTATATTGCTTTGGCACAGAGTCTCGATAAGTCGACGGCGTATTATATTGTATTAATATTTAATACTATTAAAACGTACATGGACCGCACAAACGTACACACACGAGCGTACACTATAACAATACTCTTATTATGTATTACAGTCGGAAACTCGCGGTAGAACTCTTATATTATTTTAACAGCCAAAAGTTTCCCAAAGGGGTAACTTTTAATAAATTCCGAGTAAAACAATAACATCGTTATCGACAACGACGACGACGACGACGACGACACAGCTAGTGCACATGCATAGTATAGTGTACAGTGCATATTATATACGTGAAATTTGTACATATAATAATAATAATAATAATAATAATAATGATAGAGCGGAAAATAATAATACACGCACGATAACGTTTTAAAACGTCATTATAATAATATTCATGGGGTAATCCGCGCGCCGGGTTTATTTCAGGCGGAAATCAGTGCACGAGGGTGTTATCAGAGTTTGTGTGCTCTAATAAAACATTTATACGTAGCCTACGCAGGTGCGAACTGATATAATGTTATAACGATTATTTTTCTCGACCTATCATATCGTCATGCACCCCAGTCACGAGTAAATCAAAATGGGTAGGAATTCCAAAAAGCTATAATCACCGGGCACTAAAATGGGCAATACCCGCGTTGGTGTGGTGTAAGAGTTATGCGGGGAGGTGAACTTGTTTTGGGAAGTTTGGGAGGGCGGCGATGAGCATATTTTGGGTGGTAGCCGGTGAGTATGTACTTTACTGAATTTTACTGAAATAAAGATAGGTACGATGCGCTGAACGACGTACTATTGCTTATCCGTGATTTGTTTTCGCAATCGATAAATATCTTACAGGTAAAAATATAATTTCTTCGGAATATATATACGCCTCTTTCATGACTGTAGACCTAAAACCGTAGGCCATAACCAGTATTCACATATTAATTTTATTATATACTAATTAGTTATTACTTATTAGTTATTATCTTCGACCTATGCTTGTTTTAAAGTCGGAAATCGGCTTGGATGGTGATCGCCACACAGAATTTTGGCTACAAACTGAAATCGATCGCTTACACTCTAGTCTGAGGACTATCATCAAAAAGTTGTTAATTTCCTTCACCTCCTCATATTATGTCATCGAGCGAGGAATCAGTGCTGTGAAGGATCCGATTATGAAAAGCAGCGATACTCGTCATCTTTAAGAGAGGAGACTATTGCACCTTTGTCTAGCACTAGCATTAAACCTAACATACATAGATAAGCTCTGAACCACCAAGTACCTACAACAATCTCACTAATCAAATGAAATTCTTATTTGTAATTTTATGTAATTTTTAACAACATTATGCAATCAATAAATTGTTATCATTATTTTTTGAATAGTCGTTAAAATTTTTAATTTTTAAATTCAGATTCATTATAATTTAATTTTAAGATTTTTACATGATTTACATAATTTTTATATAAACTTAATAAACTTTAACTATGTAGGCATACAGGTAAATAAATACATGATCTAAACATAAAAAAAAAATAATAATAATTACGTATGGAAATAATTGTTTTTCTAGATTAAAGAAGATCTTAAACGATCAGTTCGCTGTTTGTAAGACTTTTTTACTATTCTTTAAAATGTATATTATTATTGAGGTATATCAAATTTATATTAACAATTTTTAACGAAATTATTAAAAAAAAAAAAATGTAGTGCATTTTTTTTAGTGCGTTATTCAGAATTTTCCAAGACATTATTATTTTATAATTTAAAAAAAAAATAATTATTAATAATATTCACAGTTTTAATTTATTCTGTGTTTATACTAAGAAGATATATGTTTTAGTTGGTTAAAAATGATATCAGAAGTCGTAAGTTATAAGTTTTTATCAGTTTTATTTTTTAACTGTGATAATAGGTACCTAATCACTATCAATTAATTTTCATTTTAAAACCTTAAAATATTTTATAGTCCAGTGATCACGAAAATAATAGTTATTTATAAAAAAAAGGCTCTGGGGGATATATCACCAATCCCCCTACCTCATAATTACGCCACTGACCACTGTGCATGTAAACGTATCACATAATAAAATAATATAATCATATTTAAATGGAAATTGTATAATTAATGAAAAACTGAATTAATTTTAAAAGATTAAATGGTTCAGAATATTTTTAAAATTTGGTGAACTGTATACATTTTACCAAGAGGAACAATACAAACGAAATACCTTTTTAGTCATGCAAGCATTTAATACTAAATAATTATCATGTTTTGTTCCAAGCAGCATATAAATTATAAATTTTATTAGGTAGGTACCTACTTTCATTTCTTAAGCATACGAATAATTTAGAATAAAACAAACAATATAGTTTTGTGAAAAATATATGGTATAGTATTAGTTCCATTCCTAATCTAAAGAATATTTTTAACTGTAGATGGTAAATACGTAAGTAAAATTATATAAAATATAATGAAAAGTGAGATGTGTATTATTTTACAACGCTGATTAAAACTGATAAATATTATGTTTTAACGCGATTGAAGTTAAATAAATACTGGACTAATATTTTCATAATATCCAACTGGACAGTTATAAAAATATGTTTGAATTTTTGGTTATTAAAAATGTGTCTAATTGATATATGTATATTAAAATATGACTACTATTGGTATACTTACTGGAATGTTTTCATGATGAATGGTTTTTCAATAATGTTAAGTTAAGGTAATTGCATTTTTACCATTAACTATATATATTTTCAAAATACAAAAAAACAAAAACGTAAAAATAGTCCTATCGATTATTACTATTTTTTTTTTTTTTTAGTGGTCTAGAGCTCGGCAACTTTGGCCATTAGCTTTTTAGTAGGGGTTACGGTTACAACGGTTTGGGATGGTTGCAACGGTTGATTTGATTGTTATGGTTGGTACGGTTAGTTAGATTTTTTTTATGATAAATAATAAATTAATAACTAAAATTAATAACACAATATTATAATACAGGTACCTACTATTACAATTTGAAGTTTAAAAAACCTAAATGTGGAAAAAACTAGAATAAACTATAATTTGTAAATGTTCATTTAATATAAACTAAGATCCAACAATATTATTCATAATATATCGTGACCTTTTGAGTGTGCTCATAAAATTTAGTTAAAACTTTTGGTACACGGTAGTGCAACATGCTTTTCGTTTGGAAACTGGTCTTTTATTCATTACACGTCTTAAAGTCATTGCGTTTGTTACGGTGTTTGAATAGAAAAAAAGGTGAAAAAAAAACAGAAAACTTACCAATCAAAAACTAATATTGTAACCAAACTGAAATGTTAAAATTTTTCACAACTGTTCTTATAATTAACAAGAAAATTAAATTTGTTTTTATTTTGAGCTTCTTATTTTTGTTTTGTTTTTTTAGTTTATTATAAACAGTAATATAGTACAAATAGAGTATAATGGATAACGTAGAGAACAATTCACAACGTTTCCGTAGCTAGACACTGCAGCTGTCGTAATGATATGGCACAAAGCCAACGTTATGAAAAACTGAAGGGTTGCCGGACATTGAACGAACAAATGGCAAAAAAAAAACGATGCTGCAAGAAGTAAAATAGTTTTTACTTTCATTTTAGTAGTTGGCTTGGCTATAAACATAATACAAAGTTAAATAATGTTGTTAAATATGGTTTTGTTGATCTAATACAACGTCTTAATATATAACAATTATTAATGTTTTAATTGGCAGCTATCTGCAGTAAATTAGGGTGAAACAAAGTTGAAAATCATTTTTTAATTTAATTTTTTAGGAACTGTATTATATTTATATAAGGTTTTTTGGATTTTACATAAACACCCACAGATTTTTTTTTTCAAACAGTTGCAACAGAAACGTATATTGTATGACATATTTCATTCATAAATGATTCATAAAAATAAATATGAGCACAATATGACAAAATAAATTACCATTATTTTTAAAATTAATTTTACTGCAAATCAAATATTTTTTAACAAAAGGGATTTGTTTTATATTGTGTACGATATTATGGGATAAATAGAATCAATACACATGTTATAAGTTATGACTACTATACTTAACATTAAATAATAATAATTCTTATTCGTTTGTATCTCTTTAAAATTAATCAGTCGTAATTTCCACACTTGATATTATGTGCATCTACAACAGTCACTCTTCGTTATTGTAAGAAAATTTATACTAAACCTTACTCACCCTGTTTTTTCATGTAAAGGGCGAAAACAACAGAAAAATGATTTAGTCTTTTATAATTAAGCCTTAGGTTTCCCCCTGGGGTAAACTCCCTCCAGGAAATCAAACCATTATCGTCTCACACATTCAAAATAAAAATTGACAAACGTACGGTCTATCATTGACCATAAATAACGATGAATTGCTATATGCTTGAATAATTAGTAACAAATATTTTGAGCTAATTAAGATTATCAACTAAAACTATTAACACAAATTAATTATATGAAAAAATATTTATTATTATTGTATACATTATTATTATTATAAACTATTTTTTAGAAAGTCGACAATATCTATAAAACACCATATACATTTATCAATATTATTATTTTATGCAAATGGATTATTTCAAAATAAAAATTAATTTCAATATTATTAACTACACGATACAAAAATTAACATGGTGTTATTAATAATAAAAATCAATATTTAACTCCAGAAAAAAATAAATTAAAATGAAATTACTTAGGTGCTATTATTGAACGGTATTTTCTCACTTAATTCTTATTATTTATTATTTTTTTTATAGATAAATGTTCTCAAAAGTTGTTATCCACTGTTCTTATGGCTTGTAATTTTTTAAATAATGTAGAAATATAAATTATTTTAAATGTATTTTTATAGTTCACAAATTAAATTGTTACAGTTAGAGTACGTTTTTTGGATTTATTAAATATTATTTGTTTTGAACTTCAAGAAATGATCTGAGGATATTCATAAAAACCGTGTTTCATATAATATGTTATGTGTATTATTATGTGAATAATTTGTGTCCATATTACAATATATTTAGGGGTATATGGATTATGTATACTTTTTAAAGTTAAAAAACATAATAAATATTTATAGACATTTTTAATAGAATATATTTTTATGATGGATGTTTTTAAAAGTAAACTATTTTAAGTAGACAAAAATACTTTAAAATGTATTATTTGGGGGAAAAAATATTAAGTGGTTTTGTTATTGCTGAATGATATTTTACTATCCGTTTTAATTATATAATATAACTCACACATTTAATAGTACTTTCGAGGATAAAAACAGCATGACATAAATAGTTTTTCAGTGTTCGTATATTAACATTAGATAGAAAATAATAATTTGGACGTGGCATAACTAAACAGAATTCTTTCAATTAAAAGTATAATTTAAAAAAAATCTACCTGAAAAATTGTAAATATGCCGGTCCAAACAATGTAAGGTATATGCACGTGTTTTCAAACCACGGAAAATATTTGTTGAATAGAAAAATATTAGTTCAGACTGAAAAACTTGATAAATGGACCATAATACTATAATAGCATAACAATATAATATCTATCATCGTGCTTGTTAGATGGTTACCTACCGGTAACTATTTTTTGTACACTGAATTCTAACAGATTTTCTATGGACCACGATGTTTATCAAATGATACATGGCTTATATACGACACACGAAGAATTGCGTGTCGCTTTTGTACAATATGATACACAAACATTAAGTGTAAAATATAAACTTATTTATGGGACACGGTACGTACCATGTGGTAACATTATTAGGTATCTATAATATACCTATACAATATTGTACTGTAAAGTTATAGTTCAACGGTAAACATAAATTAGCAACCTTTGTTCAAATGTGGCGTTGGAGTTGATTTAACTACAGCGGCATATTTTAAATACAAATTTCAAGTTATAAATTATTTTTCGTCAAAACTCAAAACCATATAAACGTGACAAATATTATTATTGCATGATTAATTATTTTGTTTGTTGGTTAATATCAGGTTTTTACTAAAATCTTATTCATGATCTAGTGGTACTGTAGGGAGGTGTGTAAAGTGTAAGTTTTTCATATTATTAATTAAATTAGGATTTCGTCTATTTTCAATCTAAATATTTATATATATTTTTTTTTTGAAAATAACACTACTAAATAAGGTCTTACTATTTCTTTTTTTCAATCATTAAACATTTTGTTTGATTTTTAGATTAAATAAAAATAAAACTAGATGTTATCATCCAAAGAAAGATTTTTAACTGATTACTTTTTTTAACATATTTTAGTAAAGTCATTCCAGCAGAGTTAGTTGGTGTTTATAGTGCAAGGTAACACAATCAAAGTGGTGGACTCATGTGTTAGACCATAACACCGTTTACATTTTGAAACACGTTGACCGCCAGGGGCTTTCACAATATTACTAAAATCTGCTACGAGATCTAATTCTAAAAAAATATTACTAAAAATAGATTTTCAAATCTCATATAAAATCTCACTGAAAACGTTTCCACCGAGATCTTGTCCTGCGTCTCAATAATTAGTATTTTCTCGTAGGATTTAAAATGGTGTAGTGTACACCCACTTTCATTATATATTACAAATTTTGCAATTATCGTTATTATATTTTTTTTTAATCAATATTTGTTAAAATTGGCAAAACTGTGTGTATGTAACTACAATGCTTTTTCACTTAACTCGTACACTTAACACACACACACAATTCTGGTTGCGCCTCTGCTATAGGGTATAATATAATTATTTGTCCTACGTAATATAGATAGTATAAATGTAATGTTTATGCTTACGTTTTGACTTAACTAATTGATGACTGAGCAAAACATTTTGCGGAACACAATAAATGCTACTTAAACATAGTTAATATAGATATTAATATGTATTATGTGTGATTTATTATAACCGATACCTATTTTATATGTTATGTAATTTAGTATAGAAAACATAATTCCACTATTTCGTGTTATAGTATAATATTTGTTGTGGAATAGTTTAAGTTTACAGCTAGTGACATACAGTGCAGTATTAACATCTATTAGTAGTATCTAGACAAAAAACCAAAACTAAAACTGATGAATTATCTGGTTCGTAATCTTTATCTAATGGTTTTTTCTGACAAAAACTTATTGGACTTTGTGGAGCACACTAATGTTATACGATACATTTTCGCGTATATCTTGCAGTAATTTCACACAACATTAGTCCTCGTCGTTAGGCTTAGCGTAAGAACAGTTTTAATTAAAAATCAAGTTTTCCCCGATAAATTCCTTACGTGTTAATACTAATATTGGTTTAGAAGTCTTTAATTAATAAACAAATAGCAAATCCATTTTCATACCTAATATTATTATATAGATTTACGTATATTGAAAACTATTTTTAGTCCATAAACAATGCTATAGTTTAGGTAAATAATATTATTTATTTAATGATGTTCGGCATCCGTGGTCATTCGATCTTAAACGACATACATAATATTATAAGGTATATCTATAATACACAAAATTAAGTTTAATATGACTTTGAGTAAGTTAGACATTCTTATATATAATACAATTTATTCACTTTTGTACTGGTTGAAATATTTGGACAGGAAGTTGAATATCTTGGATTTTCATCTCCTCATAGGATATTAAGTGTATTATTTATTATAATACTATTAGTTATTAAGTATCTATTTTTTTATTTTTACAAAAATAATATAATATAATTAATATTGAACATTAAATTGCAATATATTTATTCCCACACTACGGTATTAAGTACTAGCTAATACTGCTAAAGTTTTTTGATTGGAACATTTTGTCATTCTCTTACCTGTACAATGAATGTTTTATAGAATTATTCATAAGTAAACGGGTACCTTATCTGTGGGTTTATAGATTGAGATAGCCATTAGTTATGGAGATTGTTGTGACACGAATTGTATTATTAAATCACTACAAGATAGGAAAATGTATTGCTTGTATTTTTGATATTATACATGTTATTATAATTTACTTATATTTTTAAGGTTTATTGGTTATTGAATAATCCACATAAAACAATATACTTACTTCAAAGACAATGTAAATATTATAACAATGAAATGCATTAATTATTTTATGTATCTATGAAAATTAAATTGATATTATTAGATTCAACCAAGTGCTATGATCATCTTAATAAAATATGTTTATCTTAGCACAAAGATTTAGCATACTAAATGAAGAATATAAAAAAAACATTTTATTGCAATAATTTATTATATACATAATTTTAATATTGAATTTGAATACTATAAATTAGATTATTTTAAATTAATAATCTACAAGAAAGATTTGAATAAAATATTGAGCTTTATATTTATTTCTAAGAATGAAGAAAACCTATTAAAAATAGTTATTTAGTTGATTAAAAATATATTTTTTGATTATACCTTTGGTAATAGTACTGAATTTTTAGTCTTGTATTTACTATACAATTATTTTAATTTAAAAATGCATACAATAAAGTGCTCAAGAAGGTACAGTGTAACAAATTTAAAAACTATCTTAGTTTATTTTTGGGAAATAACACTAGCTTTATCGTTGTGTGTTCAGATGAAGTGAACGAAAAAACCATTACTGTTTCAAGTGTATTCACTACCATACTTTATTGGTTCAATATACATTATGCGGACACGTTTGAAATCAAATTGTTTCCAGAATGGCCTCTTGAGAATTCTAATGGCCGAGAGAAGACTATTTTTGTGTTACACATGTCTACCAAAAATTTATATGTTATGTTACGTAAAGCTATTAAGATAATAATTAGAGAAAACATTTTATGTATTATTATATTTAAAGATATATATTTTGTATATATATATGTATGTTTTTTAATAGTCGTTATGCTTTTCTTCAAGATAGTAATTACTGCATGCATGAATCATGAATTATTTTTCTTTGATAAACAGAGTCCATATAATAAGTAAATAAATAATAGTAAAATAAAACTACAATAATAATAAGATATTTAATAATAACGTCTTGGAAAAATTTAGAATAACAGAAAAAATTAAGTAAAAGTTAAGTTTGGTTATGATAATTTGGTAACTCATGGATTCATTGTTTCAAATGACGCTTTCTTGGTCACAGCCACATGCCTAAGTTTTCCATTTTGTCGATAGCCTCCTCGCTGGCTGTATGGATTTCTTCAGTGCCCCCTGAGAACTTCATTAATGGGCATTCTTCGACTATGTGTCTGATGGTTTGATTTTGCCCGCAACTACATACATAAAGGAGATTCCACCATACCCCACTTGTGTAATAAATAATTGTATTTTCAATGGTTGGTTCTCAACGATTTAGGGTGGTCCATAACGCATGTAATAAGTTGAAACTATTGTTCTATATAAATATAAAATATTATATTATTATTATTATTATATTTAAATATGAAAAACATATTAAATGCATTTATTAGTACGGTATGATATTGTACTATAAGCTCTTATAATACAAATCATAATGATTTCACATTTCGTTTAAATGTTAAGTAGATAATCATATTCTTTAAGTATTAATTTACAAAAATAATACCTATCACAGTAATACTCCAAGCTGACGTCGAGGTATCGTGCAACCATTTTACAATAAATAACTTAATTATATATACATAAACAGGGTGTAACGGAAAGACTTGACAAATGAAAAATGAAAAATTGATACTAGGTAGTTAATTGCATGAAATAAATTATGAAAGTTATACGAATAGTAAATAATTTAAGATTTACTTATGTCTGAAAATCATCAAAAAGAATATTATAAAAAATCTAGTACGTTATGAATTAATTTAGGCGTAAGTACCCCAAAAAAATATTGATATTTGACTACTACTTGACGTAAATAAACGTTTTTACCATCAAAATGTTTCATAATTAAAGCGCCTTGAAGTATAAAATACAATTTCTAAATTTTATAGAACCGCAGAAAATTTTAAAAATGACTTTGGGGCGCGATTGTGTTTATAAATGATATAATACTTAGTTGTATTGTAGTTTGAATACTTACACACGGTCAGAAGATAGATTATGTATATATATATATATATTAAGATATATAAAAAAAATTTGAAGTATTGATATTACAACGTTGGTACCAAATACCTATTCAATATTAAACATTTTCCGATTTCCATTTCATGCATAATATTATAAATTATAATACGTATATCGAAATCATATCAGAGCATAATAAAAAAAGAATCACTGTGTTAATATCTTAGTAGCAGTGAATATTTGAGACCTTCTTACTTTATACGCCTGTCCTTTGTCCACACTGGAAATGTTATTGACATTTATTTACTTCATATTCAATATTACAGTAACTCCAATTTCACTTAGGAATTCTTATCTTTACTATTATTCTATTTGCACATTAACTAAGGTAGTACTTAATTATTTTAAAAAATAGTAAAATTAAATGGTTGATATACATTCTTATTTTAATTAGAATGCAATAAATATATTCTTCAAAGACAATTCTTTTTTCCTCTCAAAATTAGTTTCATAATATTAGGAATACATTTTTTTTTTTTTTTTTTTTTTAATGAATCAACGAACAATAATTGCATTTCACAATATGTTTTATAATTGAAAACATAACTTCTTAGGAATTTTAATGAAAATATTTGTAGATCTTTATTTTTTTAAATAACAAAATGATGTATTACGTACCTACTCGGTATATAATATAAATGCATTGTCGAATTGGTAAATCATACATTATAAAATAACAATTTCTACAGTAAAAACTTACCAATAAGATAGAGCTTGTAACTAAAACTTTTTTTGTACGAGAGCTTGTTAATTATTCAACTCAATAAAATCTAATATATTTTGTACTTGTATACTTGTTTTCTTAGATTATTATGATCAAATAATATAATATCGTTATGTGTACTGAGATTCTAATGGATATACAACTATATAAGAAATCGATATATTTGCCCTTTATCATTGCTTTACTTTCTATTTTATAACAGGTATTGTTTGCAGTGTTGTTATTTGTTATAAAAACAAATAATAGCTACAGAGTTTAATTTTTTTGTTATTTTCAACTCACACATTTATTTTCCATTAATAATAATTCCGTCCGAAACCAATGTCACACGTCGGCAGTACATATAGTTAATAATTAATATCAAGCAATAAACACTGAAATCGGAGGGCCCTGGTTTCGACGCGTAAACCCGTGTGTGTGTGTTTATGTGGGTCGAGGGGGGGGGAGTTGTGGTCGAACACGGCCCTTTCAGATGATGCGTACATTACTCGGGAACGGTCTTGACATTTTTGGAATTCTCAACCGCAGAATAGTTTGGACGTTTGGGGACGAGTACACCGGCAAAAAATAAACTGAAAATCGTATATAATATATCCAACGGTTAATGATTAATGTAAAATACGTCCGTTATACATAAAATATTAATAATAATAGTAACAAAGACGCAACGACAGCGGGGTTGCATAGTTTATCTTGTCATTCCACCAGATCGATATTATATATACTGTGTATTTTGATTTATTTAAGCATTAAAATATTATTTCTTGGGTCATACGATGTTGGTTGGGAAGAAACTTAACCACGGATCCTGTCAGTAGACCAACTAAAAACTTTTGGAAAAACTATACAGAAATAAAATTGTCTCTTGAGATACGATCTAGGTACGTGCACGTTTTCGCACTGATTTACCGGAAAATGAATACCAACAATAAATGACTACCCATCGAAGTTAAATGTATTTATTCTAAGGGATTCCTGATTGTTTCATGTTGCTAACGTATTGTTGAGAAAATTGAGGAATACTCAGGATACCATATACTGGTATAGTGAGTTCTGTGTTATAATTTTAATTTAAGGATTGGTAAATATTTTTAACTTCGATGCGGAAATAAGTGAAAACCAATGATAATATTTATATCAGTACCTATAATATTATTGTTTCACGATTATATATTTATAGGTATATCTTGGTAAATTATGGAATAAATTAGTGTTTGATACATATTTTATTTTATTTTGAATCGTTTCAAAGAAAAAACCATTTTAATTTCGTGTTATTATATGGTATCGACTGAAATAAAGAACCATGATACATTTAATATTATTTTTTCAGTGTTCATTATTGTTGACTTTCTGTTATATTTCAATAGTCTATTCACTATTCAATACCTATTATCTATGTTATGATCAACTTCATTATAAATACCAATTAGTTTGTAATATTGTGTACATAATATCATATTTTCTACCTTCGATCCATGGAGTAATAACAATTTTGAACAATTAGTTTAGAGGAATACAATAATTTTTTTCAAGTACATTGGATATTTTAATATTTTAGTGCATTTTAGTACTAATTTTTTTAATATTATGTTCAATTTACAAAAAAAAAAAATATTTATATTTTTGTTTGATTTTCACTCACTAGTCACTTTCATAGTTGCATGTTTTAATAATTACGTTATTATATACGAAAAATGACATTAATTTAAATAATAATCTGCTGTTTGTGTGTATGAGTAGGTTTTAATAAATTATTACAAAATTTGGACTTGAATATTGTGATTTGTAACTTGTGAGTAACACATAATTAACGTTTCAAGCAGTATTATATTATTTCAAAACATGAATTAAATTAAGAAATATAATAACTCAAATTAAAATAACCTATCATGGTTTTTTTTACTTAGATATTGTGGCTTATAATTATGGAACGTTTAAATAATTATTATTTAACCATTGCTAAATAATATGAATAATGCGGTATTGAAATCAATGCATTAAGCGCAGTATCGACGAACACATTTTTTTTTTAAATATTATTATCATTGATCTGATCGAAGAAAAAACTTTTTGTATTTCAGTTGTCTGTATTCATTATAATTTATAATTATGTGCATACAATTATATTAATTCGTCTAACTTCAACAAAATGTTGTATTGCTGTTAAATTATTCTAGTGAAGTATAATCATACATGAACTCGTTGACTAAAATTAAAATATCTTCATATAGAGATTAATACTCAAGCACGTATACAGAGAGGGCGGGGGTTGACCCCCCCAATTAATTTCTTGGAAAATTAATTCAAATTATACACTTATTATTATAAAATAATTTCATTATTAGCTGCTGATTGTTTTTCTCTGTTTATTAGTCCGGTATGAAATACAAGTTTATATAATATAGTATTATACTGTATCATTGCTATATATATAATATACCTAGAAAACTCATATTTTTTCGATAATCTTATCTGATTTTAAGAACTCGATGGGTTACCAAAAATTCCACCTAAAATATTATTATTATTCCTAATATTCCTATATACTTACTACTGAACAAATTACATACATACAATTTGGATATTTAGCATAATAATTGTCAGATTAAAAATAATGAGTAAGGAGGAAGAAATTGATTTATTATGTTGCTGTACAATTTGTATTGCTATATTTTATAAACCCCGATATGCGTTGTATTTGGACCAAGTATACAAATGGAATAGTATAATACAAACTCAAAATTATGAAGGTACACATTTTTAAATGCAAAAGATTCTCGATTTTAAAATTTGCACTGTACTTTGCACGAAATTATGATAATTTAAAAATCTTACCATCGTAAATAAATTGTTAACAATATTTCAAATAATTCGTATAAATGAATACCTACATTCTATAAAGTTCGTCGAATGTTTAGCTAAAACCTTTAAAATACATCATAATACTTACAGCTCTGTGTAAAATAAACAGAAAAAAAATTATAACATTGTTCCATTATAATAGGTATTTGATTTTTAATAATATTAGACTTCTATGAAAACCCATTGGGCCATAGCTATCCGCAATCTATAGTGATTTGCCTTTTTACGTACCTATAGGTACCTACTCATAATAAAATCTGTTTTATGTACATTTACTATCCTGCAACAACGCTTTTCCGTAATTAACATTTATTTTTTGCTAACTCAACGTTTTTGAGTTTGTACGCAGAAAGTGTGCGTTATAATACTAATAAATATTCATGAAGAAATAAATTAACATACTATGTTTTGAAAACTCGCTGCCGCCTCTTGGAAACTGTTGTGTGTGTATGTGTGTGTGTGTGTGTGTGTGTGTGTGTGTGTGTGTGTGTGTGTGTGTTGCATGTGAGTGCGTGTCCTATATAGTTTTGTTCAATTTAACAAAACGTAGCAATTTTTTCCACAGGTGAACTTCATCGGTTGAACTGTATTTGACACGGGAACGGTGTGTGTGTGTGCGCACGCGCGTGCACCTGCGGCCAACGATGGACAAGAGTGACGCGAAGACGCGGTTGGTGTACGCGCTGTTGTTCGTGTTCGTGTTTTGCGGCAAACAAATCACCGCCGATTTCGGTAAGTACAGTTTTAAGAAAGTTTTGTGGTGACGACTTCGAGTTTAGCGGCCACGCTGACGGGTGTGCCGGGGTGAAAATTGTAGCCCCAAAGTTTTCCCCCGTCCAATACATCAACACCGATACACTTCGATATTATAGTCAATGAAGGAAGTACACCTGACGCGGATTTGGTGGTCCTGAAGTAGAAGAGAGGGTGGGAAATTGGGGGGGGGGGTAGGGTAAAAGTAAATAATGACGATCGTAATACGATATTGTCATAGCACATAGGCGCACGCCTTACGTATATATTATGACGTAGGTATTATACTACTATTATATATTACTATATTAGTAAACTTTGAAACGATTCTGAACACGCGTCGTTGTTTTAACCAAATTATTATGTTGAGAAGATGCCAACCCTGCATGCGTTGTCTCCGTCTTATAAACATATAACATAGACAGTATAGCAGAATCAATTTTTAGCTTTATTATTGTAGTGAATCTACATATTCTAGGTAAACACATTTAAAATCAAGACGATTATCTAGAGCGTTTTGTAAGCTCTTCATTAATATTAAAGCTATTTATGACCATTTTAAAATTGTATTATATAATATAGTTATAAATTTACACTAACTTTCAAATAAAAATGTTACTGAAATCCTACTAGGTGCCCTAGATAATTATCACTGTTTATTCATAACATATTATGTTTATTGTAAATGTATATTAAATATTTAAAATGCAAATAATTTAATCACTGTTTTATATAAAAACTCAAGATACCACAGAAAATATTTATACAATTATATGAATGTATACTATCAGTAAAAAAAATATTTTATAAAGCGTCAGTACTTTACATAATTAAAAATAACCTTACTTTTAAAACTGAACAAATATCTAATATCAAAATACCTACTAAGCACAAATAATTAACACAATCCACATACTTATATATTGGTCCAAAAATTTACAATATATTTCCATTATAAATTAAACATAGCATCTCTTTTAATATTTTTAAGAAAAAATTACACTCTGGCTATTACAAGAACAAAATATAGACAGAATCTGAACAGATGTATATTATAGAATTACCTACTGCATTACTTATTATATTAGTTAGACGATTTTAGTAATTATTCTTAAAATTAGTTTTATATTAGCATATCATATTGTATTATTTAACTACACGATGTTTTACATAAAACTAAATTATAATATAATATTATATAAACAAATGAAATAAAACATGTATTTATGTATATTAATATTCGAGTTATATGAAAAATGTATATTAAAAATTGTAATTATTTAATTTATTTTAACTATATTTAATGAATTTATATTTCAAATTCTGAACTCATGGGCCCCCACACGAACATGTTCAGTGGGGCCCATTATCTTCTTGAAGAATAAATAAAAATAAAAAAAATAATAATTTTATACATAAATAAAAGTTTAAAATAAACACATCATTTGAGATGATTTTTTTCTAATTTATTGTAGTTATCCAGCAAAATAATTAAGACAACGTAATAATGATTTTTTTTTTTATGAACTGGTTTAACTATAATGAATTGTAACCCACGGACCACATGCATGGAGTATATTATATTTTGTTTCTTACGCTAATTATATTTATAAATTACTTTTTAATTTAATTTAATGTCACTTTGAAACCAAGTCAGAGTTTAATGAACGGATACGAATAGTGTTTATTCTACGAACTAATAAAATAAAAAAAGTCTTTATATAATATGCTGTTTTAAATTGTTTTAAATTAAAAAAATAGAAATAGAAAACTAATTTTCGGCCTGGATTTTAATTCAAAGTGCATCTTGTTTTGGGTAATCTTAGACAATAATGCTTTTTAAATACATAATTTGTTTCATGAAACACCTATATCAACGGTGAATATTTTATTTTGCATTTTGTTTCATATTTGGATGTTGTATCATTTTTCGATCATTTTGTTTGGTGTAATCCATATGTCTGGTTTTAAACCATTTAAATCCGGGCCCTAATAATAATATCAACAATTCATGTATTTACTTTAGTATATATTTATAATGCAATTTATATTTTTGTATGTACAATTTACAGTTGTTTACCTTTATGAAATAGATTTATAAAAGCAATAATTATTTTCTTGGAAATACAAATGTCCTGTATAAAATAAATAAGAAATAACGCAATTTATTATAAATTAATGAAAAAATAAGTTTCTGCCAACTAGTAATTTTTTCTTAGAAATTTCTGTGCACCAAATATTTTTCATGGACATTTTTGAAAACAAATTATACATTTCTCTAAATATTATTAAATAAAAATATAATAATATTATATAATATCGTACATAGGTATATACCGTAATATTGCTATGTACCATTATACGTATAAGTTATATTTTTAAATTTAGGGAATTATAAGAAGTTTAAATCTAAAAATGTTTCGTTTTTAAATGATCCAATACCTACCAGAAATGTCTGAATGCTAAACAATATCGTTGTTATCGGGTTTTTCTTTTTTTTTTTAGATAATGACAAAATGTTTTATTGTTATTCTTTATGTGTGACTACACGTGATTAGCATTATAAAATAATAATTGAACGGTTCGTGGCGTTTACGACTCGGTCATATTAAACGCTAGTGTTAAATTGACTGGTATTAGTGGTGTGGTTGACCGACCAATCAGAACGCAAAATAATTATGGTTATGGTTAATACTTGTTATTATCTGAAACGACGAATATTGAAATACGTTGTCATTTATTCACGCTATTCATATTATTATAATATACGATTCGCTCGGTCTTTATGTTCACTCTATAATAATATGTACTTCCGTCACTTTGTGAAATCAGTTCATCATTACAAAACAATTATAATATTATAAAAGCAAATATTAGTCGACCAATTACTATTTGGCTATCATGGTGACCTTAGTGTAAATCCTTAAAAACAAAAAAAGCAATTATACATTTAAAATATTGCTATTATATCGTATACTTATTAACTGCAGTTAATCGTAATGAAATACATCAATTTAATATATATAGTCATTTACCTAGGTATTGTACATATCAAAATTAACATCTAAAATAAATGTGTATGCTTTCAAAGTAGAAATATAAACTTTGTATCTTTTATAAATAAAAAAATATGAAAATGAAGAACATCAGTGGAATTCTTTGTTATTTTTGTATGATAACATTTTGTTTAACTAAACCGTATAAATGTGTTTGAAACTTGAATAGGAAAAATGTGTATTTATTTATCCTTGAAAAACGAAAAAAAAACTGTCATGAACTTTTTTCATCGTTTTCCACATATCTGAAAGTGAATGACAGAGTCATATACGCAAAGGATTCTTATAATAATTGCATCAATGCACGTTTCGGTTTTCTTTTCTTTTTTTTTTTTCAATTTCCTCAGTCACCATTTTGAAGGTATATATTTCCCCCAAAAACACTTAATGATAATTCTGTTATTTAGACATTTCATACATAACGATGGGATGAAGACGGAGATGTAAAATCGATATAAGTATGAACATTGAACATGAATAAGTATATGCTACACAGGGTAATTCTTTTATCAATAAACAGTAATTTAATCAGAAGGTGAAACTTATATTATATTATAATCTATAAATACTTATAACTCATCATAAAAGCTACATTAAAATCGATAAACAAAATCTTAAAACAAATATTATACTTAAAAATATAAAACCAAAAATTATATTTCAATCTAAAATCTAAAAAACTTTAAAAATTAAGATAATAAATATAAGCGTAACAAAAAATGGTTTCTTGTAATGGCTTAAAATAATGCAAAAATCAGAATTTACCTATTAAAAAACACATTAATTAACCAAAAAATGGATTTTCATTGATAAAATAATCACCTTGAAAGGTTTATATACATACCATATTATGCATAAATGGCTACCTACCTATAATTCTTTAATATGCGTTATAAATCTCAGTATTCCGTGTTTACTCTTCGATATCAGAAATGTACTCAAGTGAAAATGTAATTTTATTTTACATTTAAACTTCAATGGCTAATATCATGTAAACACTGTAGGGGTACAAAATAAGTTATCGTTTAAGAGAGTCCAGGGATTTAAAAGAGAGTCATTGCTGGTAATCCACACGGTGGCAGTAGCGCACATATAAACGAAATGTACATATTTACACCAAATAATATAACGGAATCGTCTGTATGCGTATTACGCATGACTAAATGAGCTGCATACGACTTGAGAGGGAAAATGTAGTTCCGGTGAGGAAATGAACAAAACAGTTGGCTTGTGTGCAATATTACTTCGATTTTGAACACATACTCACACTAGGTTATAGTTGGCTGTCAGTATGTCGACTTCTGACAATAATTTCGGTGTTTCCGGGGCATGGCGATATGATATTATTTTCCATAATTTAACGGACGTGATCCCTGTAATCCGATCGTATAATCGTGTTGGTTTCAAAGGGTTATTTTTTATTTTGTGTATTCCAGTAAATATTGAATCGATTTTACAGTTTCTTTTTTGGTTTTATTATTTTTATTCATAATATGACTACAGATGTACCTAAGAAAAAATGTCTTATGTGCATGCGTAATATCATATTGTCTGATTGTTGGTTTTCATATTATAATAATATATAGATATGAATATTAGGGAATACTATACTATGAACCAACATTTATTAATTAAACATTCATATATCATTTAATCATACGCAATCATGTGCATGGACAATTTAATTAAAGGAAACCATGTATAATAATTGAAGTAGGCAGTACCTACAATACAATTCGTTTTTCAAACCACTATAATTTCATATCACCAGGTATTCTTGTAAAATCGTTTAAAAATATTTTATCTCTAGAGTCCTGGAAATTTTCAACCTTTATTTATGTACAAAAATGTAAAAACGTCAAATGAGTTTACATTAAAATAATTGTGCTGAGTATTTTGTCTCGTGTACTCGTGTGAAAAGCATAGTACCTTTGCTCTTTTTGATATCAAAATGAACTCTCAGAGATGTCATGAGCCTTGTACTCACAAAAGTGTAATGACCATTTTTAACTAACAATTGTATGCTGTTTAAGTAAAACATTGAAATTACGAAGTACCTAATCGATTTTATATAAAATTCTGGAGAAACATTTTAAGTTATATTTATTACATAAAAAGTAAACTCCAAGACAGGGTTTTTTTATGTGACATGTCTATAGAACATTATCTGTAAGCAAGTCAACAGTCATAACATTGGGACCATGGAAATATATTTATTTATTTTATAATTTACATTATTTTACATTAATTTTATACAATTTGTAAGAAAACTAACAATAAGGTTATGGCAGAAGAATGAAAAATTAAACACACAGGTAACAGATAAGAGAAGATAATTATTTTTAATAATTTTTTTAATAATTTTTTCAGGTCTGAAAGGGTTAATAACTTATAATTAAAGATATAAAAAAAACACTTCTGCAGCATAATAGGTACCTAACACTTAATTTAGTGTAAATTAATTCTTTCTAGAGAAACATGTCACACGAAAAATATTAACAATATGAGCTTTTTATTTCATCGACTATTTAATATACCGAATATGTAAACTATGATACACAATTTATTATTACTTATTAGGTACTAAAACTAAAATATTTAAAATAGTCGCTTTTGAAATGATTAATGTAGACTCTAGACAATTGTCAAATAATACTTTACTATTTGTACCTACTCAAGGATGGAGATAAACAACATTCAGTAGGTAGGTACTTTAATTTGGAATAATTTACATTTAAATAATGGTAGAACTCTTATTAACCAATGCTAATTAATAATCATAACTTATTTTCTTATACTCCTAAAGAATTGTTGTCCCTTTAATTTTGTATTAATCTACAAAAACATATATACCTATTATGTACTCGAGCGGTTAAATCTTACCTACTTTACAGGATGCCTAGTTTTTATTATAGTTTTACCTATCAGAAATTAAAATATTTGAATTTAACTTCAATAACATTTACTCATAAAATTGGACTCCAAGCCGGGAAAAAACAAGTTTGTTATTCTCAAGCGGCACGTTTGTTTTTATGTATGTGAAAAAAAGCTTTTATCTAAAAGAAATCTAAACATAGAAAAGTTTATTTTTAAAACATTGTTAAGTCTTTACAAATTTATAACATGATGTAAGTGTAAACAAAATATTTATATCGACATAGCTTTTGTGATAATTGAAATAAAAATAAATGTTGTGTTTTAGATTTATTGTTTAATATACGATGAATATTAAGTTTATATTAAAGAGTACCTATATGTATTATACTGTTGTATGTATAATAAAATAAGACTATGATAACTTATAAGCGTGCATGATTCAATTAATTAATTAGTTTATTATTTAAAAGTTAAGATCAATTGGTGAATTAAAATGATTACTTAATCTTGAATAAAGAAAAAAAATTAAGGCACCCTCAGTAACTAGGTAACTAACATTAAGTCGACTAATTTTATGTCGACCGAGTCAGCATATTACCAGAATGTAATATCAAAAGAAAAATCTTTATGTCCTTTGAAATAATATGTTTTATGGATAGATTTTTCCGTTCGGTGATTGAATCGGGTTGGGGAGGGGTGCACTGAGGAACATCCTCTACTATTTTATTTTTATATTTAATCCAACTATTATTTTTACTGGAACGGGTGAGGTACCACCCAATGTCCAAATTCATCTTTCATAAAATGTATATTTCAATTTTTGAAAATTATATTATTAATAAATTAACTGAATGATGTAATGAATATTATAATTTTCCGAAAATTGATTTTAGTTTAGAATAGGACGATTATTTGATAACACGTCTATACTGTTTAAATCATTTCTGTATTGACAGCGTGGGTGCATCAGTTCTAGATTCCCATTTTTCGTCTATCCAACGATCCTTTTCTCTCGCCGAACGCTTTATTAACTTTATAAATATATAAAAAAAATAATTGTTTTTATATGCAACGATTAAACTAAATGTTTGTATATTTGGATGAACATAAATTCATGTTGAAATTTAGAATTTAAAAAAAATCTATGATGCCTGGGACCTGTGGATGGGGAGGAAAAATTAAGCAATTCATAATTCACATTAAAAAACGATACAGGTACTCGATTTATTTAGATGTGTTTTATGTACGTCCAAAATTCGCTTACATTTTTTGCTTGAGTTCATTTTTTCCTTATTTTTTTTTTGTCAACACCTATTTTTAGCAATGCACAATCAAGGATTTCTGGATATATTATACGACGTTGTCCTTCGTATTATTATCTTCCTTTTTATTCGGGGGTATATGCTCACGAAATAACTCTTCTCTGCCATATTAATTCACCGTAATTTGATTCCTGTGTAAAGAATTTATTCATTCCAGTCACAGATCTGTGGACATTAAAAAAATAATTTTCACATGCATTGCATTGTTAATGCCAACATGATTTTTTTTAATGTTATGGTTTTTACACGAAATTGAAGGGAGACAATTTCTTTTTTTATTTAATATATATATATTTAGGGATCAGCACGCCTGTGGAATTAGATAATGCATGTATCATAGCATGCGCATTATGTACGATTTAACCACGAAAGCTGGTTTATGGTGGAATAACAAAACTTCTCTGCATTTCACAGCTGTGTATTATCATTCATCGCACGTTTCGTGCTATTGTATACAAGTATTTCTTGCTATTTCCTACACATTAAAAAAAAAAAAAAACATACCGTCTCAGTACGGTGATATATTTTAAAACAACGCTTTGTATAATAAACACTTCTACGTCATATTATACAAATATTGCCAAAAAAATAAAATTATTTTTTTTCTAGAATATTTTGTTATAACATAAGTGTATTAACTACTAACCAAAAATGATTTGTTATCTCACAATCCGAAATTAAATCATTTTTATTTTAAGGCGGATTCGTTACCAACCGCTTTTCATGAAAACTGTCTTCTGTCCATCGTATCGATAAATCTAGTAGTGTGATAAAAAAATATGAAAACATATTATTTGAATTTCCAATGAAGTTTACTTCAGAACAATTTTTCGTCGTGCCACATTTCAAATGTCAAATCTTATCTTGACTTTATATTTGAATTTAATATATAAAAATTTGAGAACTCTTAAACAATGATTACCTATACAGAATTGAAAAAGTGGTATGATCAAATACAAGTTAACTCCATAAAGAATAATTAAATATGTTTTCAGGTTTATTATCAAATCAATGGTACGATGGACAGATAGTACATGTTTTTTAGTGAAAAATTACATTCGTTGACCACGGATTGGATGACATGTGCATGCGTGTACAATATTTTTTACATTATACATTCACATGACTCACGCACACTTGAAAAAATTACTATACCCATAGGCACAACTCAATTTGCTTAATTCCTTAACAACCACTGGAAATTATATCGAATACTTTAAAACGTACAGTATTTCAATGGTTAATTATTATTTAAAATGTATAATTCCTGCAGGTTTTGATTTATGTTAGTACACACTTCCTCTCTATATTATGTACATAAATTATATGTACAAACTTATGTCAAAGACAAATAAACTAATCTAGTTTTAATTTCTATATGATCACTTTATATTTAATTTTTCAATCAATTAGCTATAGTAAATGCATATTAATATAACATCCTATGTTTGTTTAATCAATTATAAAATTAATTATTTTCACGCTTTTAGTTCATGAAATCAAAAAACAAGGGTTCAATAATATGTTACAGGTAAAGTACGAAAATCGGGTAATGTAGGTGCACATTACCCGGGTAATGTGAACACTACGCATGTCTATTGAATGAAGGAAAATATTATTTGTAAAACGTTTATTTCGTACATTAAACGGGCAATTTGTACATTAACCATCTTTGAGTGAATTACTCAAGAGAGAGCAAACATTTTTGCGATTGTGCAGTCTATTAGCGATACTCAATACTATGAACTCAGAAATAAAAATGGCACTCTTCTTCGACTTTATTTGATAAATCAATACTCTGCATGTTCTGAACCACTTATAGATATTTTAGAAGTATCGGCTACAAAAAAATAATTACATGAAATAGCTAATGCACAAACTCATTCCGGCGGTCAAGGTTTTAAAAAATGTCTGTGTAAAAGAGCTAAGTGTATCAAATACCTAAATGTAAATGTGAATTCGGTGGGATACTTAGCAACTCCAAATACCGTCTAAATTTGAACTATTTCAATAATTAACTGTAAGTACATATTTCATTTTTCAAGTAATTTTATCCATGCAATAATAACTTAATACATCATTTTTTTTTTTGGATTTATATGATTTGGATTTTTTTTACTTTCTACTTTATCCATAGTGTATACATTGTACTTTAACCAGTTAATATGTACACTACCCATCTTCGTGCTCTACCCGTCATATTTATATATATTAAATATTTGCTTTAATCTTGAACGTTTATTGTCCTCTAGCTCACAATAAACAAACATAATAGTATTGGTTATACGTAAAAATAATAACATTTTGAATAATAGGTTACAACTGATGGAAAACAAAATCCTTCAAGTTGCACGCAGTTCTTGTTTAATAATATAATAACGATATTATTGACTTTTTTTAAATTGAATTTTGTACTGTAGTATTTTTCACAATTTTATGTCTTTTGACCTTATGACATTATAAATAAAACGTCGATTTTTTGTGAAAATAAAAACTCGAACACGGAAAAGAAGAACATTAGTTTCTTCAAAAGTTCAAGTCATTATACTTACCGCTGCACCAGTTTAATCATGCATTAGCGAGACATCGATTATATATGGCAGTTATGGCTGTGCAGCATAAATCTATCATGGCTGCTTACCGCAGACTTAATGATCGCGGTGGTGTTAATTTCCCTCGAGGTGTGCGTTTGAGGTATTTTCGTTGTGTTTTACAATTATACATAAACAACAATTTGATTAATAATTCATCATCAATAATATATACTGACCGACTTCTTTGTTTAGTGATTCAACAACAGTCCCGCACAAAGAATATACAATATTTGCTTTAGCTCATTTTTTTTTCATTAGTGAAAACTGCGTGCAATCTTTTCTGCAAAAGAATTTATTACAAAACTTTTCTTAAAACTTTATAACACAGTAATATTGTCCTTAACCGAGTTCTAAATTACTATTTATACTCTTCTAACTATTGTCATTCATTATTATATATATATAAATGAATGTTGTTCCGTCTGTCCTTTATGCATTCCTAAACGGCTGGACCGATTGAGATGAAATTTGGTGCAGACGTAGATTAGACTTCTAGGAAGAAGATAGACTAATTTAAAAAGGGTAAATTCTAACTCGTGGAGGTGCTCAAATAGGGATTATGAGATTTACGATGAGAATTGTTGTTTATAAATGGTTTTCCGTTGGTTTAAACCATTTTGGTTTCTCTGGTAATTATGAAACACCCAATAATAATTAAATCGTTTTTTACTATATAATGGAGAGATTCTATTATTGTTATTGTTTGATTTGTTTTAAATGTTTTTAAAATAATTACAAACTGTCTATAAAATATAAAGTCGCTGTATATTTTTTACAGTTAAATCTTTGAAATATTAATTTTAAAATTCCAAAACTAAATTTGATAGAAAAATGTATTAATTTTTATAATATATAAAAAATAAATTTGTGTGTTATAACAATGGTGTAACCCAATGGCAACTAATAATAAACAAATACTAATTTCTACTAATTATTTTTTCCATAACCAATAGCAACCATAAACAACAATTTCCATCGTAAATTTCAAAATCTCTGTTTGAGCACCTCCCCGGGTTGGAATTTACTTTTTAAATTAGCCTATTTTCTTCCCAGAAGTCTAATCTACCTCTGTACCAAATTGCATTGCAAACGGTTCAGCCGTTTAGGAATGCATAAAGGACATACACACTGACAAACATTAATTTATTTATATATAGACTACCTAACTCATGAAATGCATCCGTATAACAGATATCCATCACTATATTAGTCATGCATTATTAAGTTATTATTATAAGTTTCTCCGATAGATATTTCAGACTTAAGTTATCGTTTCGTTGAAGCAATTTGAACTTTATAGTATAGCCAAAACTTCCACGAGTGTTCCTCAAGGTAGAATTCTATCCCCTTTACTATATATATAATATTATCTATGCTTCTGATCAATCCACCACACATGCTGGTTGCTGACTATGCTGATTACAAGGCTATAATTTCCATAAATCCCGATCTCATTATCGCTTCTCAACACCCTCAAAGTCACCTTTCCTCGTGAAAACGAGTACACATAATGGAGGCTAAAAATAAATAAATCTAAATCAATGCATACCTACTACATTTATCTACAGACTTGCAGGGCGCCTTGCTGTCTCCATCTATGTCACACAAATTTTAATCTCACAAATAGTTAAATATCTCTATTCAACTTTATACCATAGTGGTATAACCTGGGCCCAACATATCATATTTAAACGACCCAATCTAAATAATTGATTTTTCCTACTCAAAAAAATGTGATTAATAATTAACACGCTATTGTCAACACTAAACTGCTCATCTATAAATCCATAACCAGTCTGGACGTATCCAGCTATGGGAAAATTAATACAATTCGACTGCCGCAACGAAGAAAGTCGTAACTACATTTTACAACTTTTTTTCAATCTGGCCGTCGACTGTTTTTCTGGACTTCAAACGAAACTGATAATAGAATACATAAACCAAAGACGTTCGCTATACAATAAGATGCAGTTATTGCCGCCTTCGTTAGAAATTCAGAAAAACAGTAATAACTAATTGAAAAAAAAAATAAAAAAAGTTGTAAAATGTAGTTACGACTTTCTTCGTTGCGGCAGTCGAATTAAGCTTAATAAAATTCAAACGTTTCGAAATATATCATTCAGAAAACTTTTAAGTGCCACCCCCTCCCAATACGTTTCAATCACCACTATATATCCCAACCAAAAATTAAAATTAGTCCAAGAAGAAGCTAAAATACATTAGTAACGTTCCACAGACGTCTGACCCATAACAATAATCCATTAAAACGAAATCTCACAGTCCCTTCTCGCATCCTAAGAAACCCACCCAGACGTCTCAAACGAAAATTGTGTCGTGGCTTTTTTGCCTACCCCTCACCCGTTTAAACCAATCTAGATTCACCACTATACTCTGTTCAAAATTAGATCAGTACCAGGCTGCGACTAGTTTTCGTTCCATGATGGTCAAATTTTGAACATTGTATTAATCATCATTAATAAATGTTTCCTCAGTCCTCATATCAAAACTTAATCATGATAATATTATTCATTGCTGTTGTTTTTATAAATTTAGGTGGGGTCACTTAATATTAATGTATCCTACCGTTAAAACAAATAACAATAGTGTTCCTTAGGTATAGGTCATATATTGCAGTCAAGTACCATAACAAATAATGAAACCTGCTATAAACCAATTAATATCCCTGGAGTATGACTCAGTAGGATTCCAGTTGGAGCAATAGAACAGGATTATTTTAAAACGTATTTTATAAATCTAGAAGTTATCTGGAAATTTCAATTTGGGAATTACTTATAAACAACATGCTTATACCTGCCTTAATAATCAAAGGAATAATAGGTACTACTAAAATAATTTGTAGTCGAAATAAGCATTAAAAAAGTTATTTTTTAAATTTCTTCAATAAAAAACAATTCTAAGAATCATCAAGATCCCACGATAACTAAATTAAAAGATTATAATTTACAATAAATAATAAAAATAATGTATATTGTAAAATGTAAATACAATGACATGATGTAGGTTTATATAATATAATTAATTAAGTATAGATATAAACTACATAATATATACTCGTCGAATGCATACAAACAGAGGCTGCAAGATCCAAATTCAACATACCTGACTTTCTAGATCAATCACTAGGACCAAATGTATCTGCCATCAAACAGACACTAAACCTCATAAAAGAACTCCAAATTGAAAATTTATTGTAAACAAGTAAATTATATTATAATATGTAAAAATTTAAACTGTAAAAATACATAAGAACCAATTTCATGAAATATAATGTAAACACTGTCAGCCAATGGCCACCGCTGCCGAGGCTTATTTTTAATAAAAAAAAAAAAAAACTACATAATATTCATAATATTACATTATTACACACGTATCATAAATTGTATGCAATTTATACTGAATAATATTTGATTCATTTTTGTCGGAAAAAAAGTTTATTATTTATATAACAAAAATAAAAAGTTGCTACGAATAGGTACATTTTTTTTTATATTATTGTATCTATCAATCTATCATACTCAATTGGCGAATACACTTTAACATTGACCTACAATATGGGTCATCAGTATTATATAAAATATATTAGTCCAGCTTAAAATATTTAAAGTTTTACTTATGATTTTTAAGTAATTTAATATTGAACACATTAATTTGATATAGATAATGAAATACATTTCAACAATTTCATCTGGCTTAAAAAAAATTATTATTTTTGGTCTCATGATTGTAATTCAAAAATGGTTTACTCGTAGATATTATATTGATGAATATGTTTTACTATCTTCTCTTTGTATATATTCTGTACATACGTGAATTTAAATTGTCTCTTTTTGCATTAAATCGGGATGGATGTGACTACGTGAGTGACCAATTCTTAGGTGGCTAAAAACGATTTCCAACACTTATTTTGTATAATACAAGTTAACTGTACCTATGTTTATATTTATATCTTATATTACAATAATATGAAGTCTCTACTTTTATTATGTCAAAGTGCATCCAATTATTAAGGTACCTAAATATTTTAAAATACGTCTATAGGTAAATATACTTTTGTTATATTGTTAAATAAGTTTGAATCACTAATCTTTGATCATTTACTAATGAATATCAGAATAATGATTCGTATTTACCATTGTGAAGGTATCATATTTTCTTATTTTATTTTCTTTATACGTCCATCTCTTTACCTGTGTACGCCCAAGGATATGTAGATGTCACTAAATATTCAACATCTTAACCAATAATCTAACGGTATTGAAGTATAATACCTATATGTTGTTTGTTATTACCCGTGGTACATTTATTCTTCTTTAATTCAGTATAACACTTCCAAACGGCTCCCAAACACTTCCAAATCGATCGAAATCTTAAGTGTTTACCTATAATAAATCACCTTGAGTTTCATGATTTACATTGCAACTAGTTTTATAGTATAAACGACAGCCGTGCCAAAAGAAACCGCAGTATTGATATATTATTGTGCCTTTACCTTTATCCTGTAACCATACATCTTTTCCCCGCAAATTGTAATTTCTTCCCCGTTTAACGCCTGCTGTACATTTGTATGTATACTTTACACGGCAAACCTTTTGACGCACTACATTTACTTCTTATCCATTTTAACAATAGCCATCGTAAATGCATTTCGATTTCGGCTACAACAGCCACCACGCCCATCAGATATCACTATATCAGCGTAAAAGGTTCAGTATTAGCTGTAGGTTTCTAAAAACAATTTCGTCGATTTCCAAAGCCCTCACCATATCCACACACAATAAATACATATTACACAGCATAAAGTATAAAATATTATATTATAATACAATATACTGCATCCACTACACGTTGCACGTAATAACGTATTATTAAACTATAAATATCAGTATACGTTATAGCCGCTGTAGAATCTTTTCAAATTCATAATAATTCACTTCTGCAATTGTAAAACCCAAAGTCATTTCAATAGATTGTTTTCAACTCGGTCTTTATAATAATGTGTTTGCATTTTAATCGCTACGAGTGAATGTGGACATATTATTTGTTTATAATGTGTTTTTAAATAACTGCAAGAGTAAGTTTTTAACTGGTTTTATATACCTAAAGATAAAATGCGTAGTTGCATTAATTAATGTATGCATATACGTTATGTTCCATTTATGTTTTACATGGGTTTTATAGATTGTTTGCATAATATGTAAATATACCTGCTATGAACGAAACTTAATACAATGTTTATCGAATTCTCCGTCTTAATGGTCAATGCGCGTAATTCAACAGTTTCCTAATAATTATTAAATACCATCATTCATAAACTACTTTGTGAAATCAGCGACTCGTCTTAATGCATTTATTTGCAAAGTTATATTATAATGTTAAGTAATGAATTCAAAGAAACGAAATCCTACCTAAAGTAGTTTTCTGGGTAATGAATAAACATGGTTTTAATAAAATAAATACAAAATAAATTTTAATTTTAACGAACTAAAATACATTTAAGTTAATTACAATTTTAGATAAAAAAAAGAATAGCATACGGAGATCTGGATTCATTGTTGGCATTTATAATTGTGATTAAGCCCGCCCCTCCCCTCAATAATTAGAGGCATGTGATCCTATGCGCAGAGTAGAATATTGTTTTCTAGTTTTTCCTACTTTGATATAAGGTTACAATATTGTGCATAATTATAGTACATTAAAATTTAAAACTAAGGGTCTTTAAAAACCAGTGAATTTTGCACATTTGTTACATAATTAAAAGTAAAGTTTTTTTTTTTTATTTTAAATATTTAATCTGAGTAAACGCAGTTTTAATGTAAACATATTATGTATATAGAGTACTAGACCTAATAAAAAAACTGATTTTTTTTTTTATGGAAAATACTGATTAACATGAATTATATCACAAGTAGTATTTAAAATTTAAATAGGTATCTAACAAGGGAAGATAAAATAAAATAATCAAGTAACACTGCAATATTATACAAATATAACAATCAATATTTGTTTATAAATGGAGATGAACAATTCTCTCGTATGCTAAAAAGCTTGCCGGAAGTTGTTCTTGTGAAATGTGTGTGGATTTGTAACACACTTTACGTACATATGAAATTTATTTTCTAGTTGTCTTTATATCCTTATATATGTGGAGATACAGGCAAGAAAAATAAAATAGCCCAGACATTTCTAGTTTGTCTTAGAAACATTATGCAGCCTTTGATATTTGAAACATGAATATTGGATGAACTGAAGAAATATATAAGCTGTGAGCTTGTCCCCTAAATCTAACAGGACTGAGCTTTTAAAGTGGGTGCAGTATATAATATGTTATATTTACGTGAACATTTTAAAACGTCGTATTAACTATAAATGGAAAAATAATCAAAGGAAGTAAATATATTATTAAGTGTAGAACTATATTATTCTTGTTAACAATTAATCATCTGATGTTTTTCATTTGGCTTCTTAGGCCACCTGATTTTATGTCATGTGACTTTTTATTTTGGGAATAATATGTTAATGATATCATGTACTCATCTGCAGTATCACTATTATCATAAATCACAGAGAAGCTTAAAAAATATTAGAGTAAATTACAATGGATTGGTACCTATGTAATGAATTTGAGCTCTAACTAGATATTGTTGATGCGAAACCAAGAGAATTCACATGGAACATAATATATAGATAAAATAAAATAAATTAAAAATATTATTGTTATATTTATATTAAACTAAAAAGTTTTGAATTAAAAATGCATTTGAAATATCATTTTATATAACCCTTTTTATACTTCTGCTAGTTTGTAAAAATATTAAATACAACTATCGATATTTTATAAGTTACAATGATAAAATAATAAACACAAAATGTGTTGTTAATTTATGAGTTTTAGAAGAATGTTTTAATGAAATATTTTAAGCAAATTTAATATTTGCATTCATAATTATTGTTGTATGACATATTTAAATATTGTTTGAACGTACGTTCGTTTAATATCCATATAACTTTAATTTTTAGTTACTGCTAATACTATTTTTGTCTAAAACACAACGACCTGGTGTCACCACTCACCAGTAAAATTAAGTTAAAATATAAGTTATGTTAGCTTACAATATTTAAAAACTATTGTGATAAGATAAAATGTGTACTATGTGTAATGCAACTACCCACATAATAACGTAATTATTTCAATTTATTATATAATATATGTACCTTCACTAATTTTCCCAATTGTATTTTTTTAAACTATGGAACGATTAATTATTATTTTGTTAAATTTTTAAATTTTTAAATTAATTACTGTATTACACTAATTTATTTCCCAGTCCTTTTTGTGATATAAAAATGATTAAAACATTTTATACTGCAGTTTTCAAAATTGGAGAAGAAACGGATATCTTTTTGAATTTTTAAAAGTGTCTATACGCGTAAGAAAAAAGTACTAATATTCGATTAATGAATGACTGAAAAATAAACGTGGTTTTCTCAAATTTCTTATCAAAATCATTTTTTGAATGCAATGAATTGTTATTGATATTTAATTTAATATCATAACAAACCACGAGATTAACGAAATGGATTTTTTATTACAGACTAAAGGTATTCGTTTCCTGTCTGATTTGGATTTTTATAAATTATATTCATTTGGAAGTCGCTATATACACGCTGTATTTATAGTATATTTCATGTACATAGTTAATAGTTATGTAAGAGGATATTAAAAAAAAAATATTTAAAAAGCTAAAAACTTTTTGGAAGTACATATGTTGTTGTAAGAATGAAAACAATAATAAAAATAATTTATTGCTCTAAATTTACCGAATAAAATACCATTATAACTTATAAGTGAACAACGGCAATATATTACATTTTTTATGAATTATTATTTATGTCATAATATTTTAACGTATTTATTATGTAATAAATAAATTCAGTGAGTCAACTTAAAAATTAAAATACCGTAAAATAATAATATAATATATATAAAAAAATAGTTGGTTGACGACCTATACTGTTGTGTAACTTATAAGTTATAACACGAGTTATAACTATTATATAATCATGTTATTCTTATTTCTAATCTAGGCTATGTTATCCCAATATATCGATTTTTGTACAAGATGGGTTGTTGTTTACTCGTTTATATTATGTACACAGCATTATACACAAACGGATGACCTACACACCGACCCATGTGTTGAATTCTTCTTATGATCCACCACGATTTATGATATGCGGATTACTTGACGTGTCTTATATAGAAACTGGTCTCCAGAATGATGCTCACAGTTATCCCCAAAAATCAGCTGTTCACCGTAGGAAGATGTTCGGCCAGCGCTCTCGGTGTATATAATATTATATATACATTATATCGAATTAAAAAAAAAAAAATAATATTTTTAACATAAAAATATACATTGTTGAACTACTTCCACTTGGGCGCTGGTTGCGCTGTGCTCGCAGGCCGTTGTCGAGTATAAACATTGGGTATCAAAAATAATGCTCCGTTGAGTAACCACTAACCTGCGTATAATATGTTAAATCGTGAGGTCCGCACATACTGTAGATACTGCGGTGGTGGTAACGGTGAAATTCAGCCAGAAACGATTTTGCGATAACGTGGCTGCACTACCGAGACAATAATATTATTATAATTCTACCACCAGCGTTGCAGTGTGACCTTACAGGTATTAGGTATACGAGGTCATGGGCGGAGGGTGCGGGGGTTGATAATACGTCAACTCGCACATCTCAGTGTCCATTATTTTGTGACCGCATCTCGTGACTACCTCCGAATGTCTGCAATTTGCCCCTAACAAATTGAAAAATTGATTTTTTTATTTTACAGATATGAAGAAGTACAGACAATTCCCGTGTTCAATGTTTATAGTCTCTGCCTATGCCCAATTATTATATAATATAATATTAATCGTCTTATTTGTTTACGCTAGGACGGAATTTTCAACCGATCGTACAAATTAAATATTTAGAAATCGTATAAATTATTATTTATACAATGACAACACAAATTACGAAGAAAATACCAATAACGTTTCTTTTCAATTTAAATCAAGTAGACGGTATTTATTTATTTTTCAGAATTTATTTTAAATGTATTTACTTGATGGATTTTTATCTAAGTTTTGTGTCAATGTTTGACCACAAAATTATGCTGCATGTTTTTTTAACTCTATAACTTCCGCAGAAATGCTTATATTTTTGAAATAATACTTTTACTGAACAGAATCGGAAATCTGATTTTTGGCATTCGTCTCACTTTTGTTACCACAACACAAATTATACGATCTATAAACAACTTTAAAAAAATTAAATCTAACCTAATTTGGCCTTGGATGGTTAAATTTATAACAAAGCATGAAGTCCATCTTAAGTCCGATTGGAATTAATAGTGTATGGTCCTCTGTAAAGGACATTGTTTTTTTTTTGTATTTCACTACTAAAAGCATTAAATGACTAAACGTTGCACTAAATTCTGACTCAACACGATGAATTTACTTTTAAATAAAGAAATGTTATAGTAGGTATACTTAGTGAGTACCTACCTAGTCGTTGTCAAAGGACTATAAAGCTATCCAACTTCTGTTTCAGAATGATATTATTATAATTTTTTTTTTTAATATTCTATCTTATTCAGTTTATTTCTTATACCCATACAATATATATTATTATAATGTATATTCCTATCTGATACCATAGACAGTGTGTTTTGATGGAATACGCTATTCTTTATTATTTGATGTTTTATTTGAAGTTAATAAATGTTCATATTACCTATGTTGCATTTCTTTTTATTTTATTTTATTTAGAATGTAAAATACCTATTCAGTTATAAACGTATTATAAATCGTGATTGCATAAAATGTATTTATCTTATCACACCGACCCACAGGTACTTTTATTAATAGATGAAAATAGTTCAACTTTGTTTTATTACCAACACTGATAATCTATTAATGGATAGCATATTAGTTTAATAAGTTTAAAGTTTAAACGAAAAACTAATATTTCTATAAATGATTTCATGAAATTTTAATACAAACTGATTTCAGTTACACAAATGTCATGTTTAGAAATAGTTTGTATTAAACGTTGGTACATTTCAACTTTTAGTTAATGCGTATTTCTATAATCGCCTTGGGATATACATGTTTTATGTAAGAATGATATGTATAGAAAACTCTTTTACCATTGAACTTTATAAAACAATACTACGTATCACTCGTGTTCGAAAAACTTATAATAGTTGATTTCAAGATTGAACAATTTGTTAGCTAGAATACACTCATCGAAACTATATATTTCGTACTATCAACTAAAGTCTAAAAGCTCAAAATTCATTTCTCCATTATTTAATATATTTATAGTTTGTATAATAGATAAAATCTATAAATCATACATGTTACATAAAAATAAATACAAAAATTAAACGATTGTTATGTGCAAAGCATCAATACTTACATTTTAAAATTTAAAAAAATTCGATCGTTTTAAGAAGATTAATTTTTTAAAACAACTGATTACATAGTTGGTTTTTGTGGATAGTAGCAATTCCAACACCTCTTTTTTTGCCTCCTGTATACAATATATTATTAGTTTTTTGTGTTTGAAAGATTTATTGTAGGGCACCTAACCATGGTTTTGTATGTAATTCAATTCATATTTCATTTTATAAATTTTATTAGCACATGATTTATGTACAATTCGGTGTTTGGTGGGCTATGAGCGGAAATTGCATGGTTGTACTTACCTAACCTAATCTGAAGAGTATAGTAAGGATTATTTATTTTTCTTAGTTCAGGAGAAGCTTTTATTGATAAGATTCGTATTATGCTTTCAATGGGGATTGCTCTAAAAGCACAGTTTTTAAATCTTGCGCTGGTGTTGAATATAGTTTCATTTATTTTTTGATGCAATGGTTTAGCAGCTCGGTAAATTATTCCTCTGTAGTCTAGTTTTTATCTAATTAATAGTTAATGTGTTTTTATAAATGTACCGGTTCTCCCTATATCATGGAGCTTAACATTTTTATTGTTTAATCATTTTCTCATTGTAGATTTTAAGTGTTTAATGTAATTTATCCAGTTCATTTGATTATTGAAAAACATTCCAAGTATTTTGATTGTATTATTTTTTTTTTGTTTGAGATTTCATTTTAATTTAGGTGTATCTTTATTTGTTTTTGGAATAACAGAGTTGTTGATTGATTTCAGATTCTGAGTGGAGCGATGAATGTATTGATTTTATAATGATGTGTGTGTATATTTTTTTTTTATTTGTGTCTGTCATCACCTTTTGGGACAGTAAACATGCTTTAATTGTCATCAACACTATATTTTCTGGTAGGAAAGTGAATCTAGTTGGTACTTTATGGGGTTAAAAGTAAAAAATTGACATTAGTTTTCAAAAGCGTCAAAATCGTCCAAATCGATCAAATCGAACAAATTACCATAGATATATACAATTTTCACTAAATATTTATATTAGCATTTTCTATACACCATACAATTTTCACCACACATTGTCATAGTAACAGTTGAAAAATAATAAAAATACATAGCTATAATTAAAAAGCATTTCAAGTTCAAATCTTGATAAAAGACGTAAAAACCTCAAAAATTATTATGACATAAGAAATACTACAAAAAAATTTTTATCTCATTGTTTCTTTAATAAATTATTGTTCTACCAGAGAACAATGGTTCAAACATTGGTTTGTTATTTTTGTTGTTGGATGTACCTATTGTATTTTTACTGTGCCTGTTATAATATTGGTAAAAGTTAAGGTTGTTTTAAAATTATATTCGATAATGTTGCTAATTAATTGTGTTCTTCTTCTTCTAATAGTTCTGTTATAAGATCCAATTAGGCTTTTAAGGAATTCATAATTGGTTTTATTGTGTTATTCTTATTGATACACACATAATATTTTTGCGTTACCTTTTTAAATCTAAAAAATCAAACATCTAGGATTTAAAGCTTATAAACATTTAGACAACTAAATCACATAATTTATGTTAATTCTCTCTCGGAAATTATTTTGTTAATTACAAGCATATTATGATGTAATTAATATGTATTGTACGTAATTATTTTGAAGATAAAGTTGATAGTAAATTTTTTTTGATGTCATATCAAGTTAAATTATTTATTATATAACAGGTTATATATTATATACAGTGGAACTTCGATAAGTCGAAATTCAAGTTTAATTTAATTTTTTCAACTTATAGAGGTTTTTGAGTTACCAAGGTTTTAGTAAAAAAATTCAAATATTATGTGATTATATAGATTATTTAAATAAAAAAAATTATCAGGAAAAAATATGATAGCACTTGCTATTATCAATAGTATTTTCTACTACATTTAGAGCAGAGTACATTTTATCGTCCAAATAACTTAATTGTTCGGTGAATATCCTTAGCAATATGAGTGCTGCTGTTGCTTGCTTCATTGAAACACAATACACAGGCTTAGATGATGCTTCTTCGACGTCAGCAACATCTTCAGTGCTATGAACGGAGTCAGAATACCAGAAACGCCAACGTCATTGGCGATATCAACAAAATCAACAAATGTTTCTTCCTCGATTCCATAACGACTTGCTATCATTCTCTTTCATCCGTATCAGTATTTTCTATTATAGGCATCAATGTGTCGTCTTCCTCAGCTTCAAGTACAAATCCACACGATCTAAAGCAGTTCACGATTGTTGACGTTGTTACGTTTCTCCACGTTTTATCAACAATGCGCATAGCTTGAAGAATGTCGATTACTATAGTTTTTTCCTCATCCATATCACTTATAATTTTTCTCACTATTTCTTTTATATAAAGCGTCTTGAACGTTTTAATAATTCTTTGATCCAAAGGTTGCGATTTTAAAGTGGTAGGTATTTGGCGGTAAAAATTTTAATTTTACCACTAGAAAATGAGCTGGGCAATTGTCTATAAACAGTACAATTAATAAACGTGATTAGATAAAACTATCGAAACGCACAAGCCGATTAGACAAATGTTTATACAATTATCAGTCATTATCCGTCTATGTTTGGAGCACAGAATGTTCAAGTTATCTATATAGTTTTTCTTTTGAGTAATCGTGGTTTTCGCAAGGTAACAGCATTTATTTCAACTTATTAAGGTTTTCGACTTACCTACGTTCCACGGTACCTAAAATTTGAAACGTTTCAATCTATTATTAAACAATAAAATATAAAATAATAATCTAAATTAACTAAGAATTAATTTGTCGACACTCGACAAATTCGAATTGATCTTTTCGCTAAAACTTTTACAAAAGAATAATAACGGAAAGTTTGACTCAGCTAGCAACGAATATTAAAATGCGCAAAAAAATGTATTATGTTAATAATTATGAGTGATAACATTCGATGATTTATACATAGAAGGTACCTATTATAATGTACAATATTATAACCATTATGATAATAACACATTTTACCGAGAGATAGGTAGCTGTTAGTAATATTGAGTTTCGTACTGTAATAAATAATAGTTTTAGACATAACAAATTAATATTACAATAATATGAATTGTAAGTCATTACTCATTATTATAATGTAGTAGATATCTATAGCTGAGTAAAGAGGTAAAGATAAGTCAGCCTGATTGAATCCACGTTCCTCTGTTTGCCATGATTACTTATTTTTAGTTTCAAAATTGCATGAAGTTTACATCCCAATCAATCTAATGGTTTCTTGCTGATTTTTACTGAGTTGCTAAATATTAAAACGTTTATCCGTGCAATTGATTCGCCAGCTAAAAACATTATTAAGTATTTCTCAAAGTAGATTTATGTTTACTCCCAAAGTTATAAAATCTAAATACCCATACAATTATCCATATGCCCGTCAACTTCAGTAGCCCTATATTTTTTTTTTCACACATATTTGTAATTAACGAATAAAAAACATATTTTAATATTTAATAGTATGGTTAGTATATTTAGTATGTTTAAAGATTATCGGTTGAGTGGAAAAGGAAGTCAAAACCGTTTATAATATTATTTGGGTGTATTTGAAGAAAATAGTTCGTGTGGTCTTAACTAAATAAGTGGTATATATTAATAGATATAATGACCGATGAATCTACTCTTAGTGTAATTTATTTAAAAAATATATATATGACCATAATTAATTTAAAATTGACATTGGAAGTCCATCAAACGGTAGATTAAACAACAGAATTTAAAATAATATTTTTTTTTTGTAGTCAATACAAGTGATCAGTAAAGGGTCATCGCATTTCTGCTGTGTGGCATTTCTGGCTAACATTTACATTATTCTCTATGCCAACTATGTATAACCGTATTCACACCTTTACTATTAATCTTTTATCCATTTCACAGACGACCAATTATATACCTTACTCATCATACTATCTGTTCACATGTTATAATTTTAATTTTGTTGTTCAATACACTATATTTTGTTCGAAGAAAGCCGTAATACTGATACTCAAATATTTGATATGAAATGTACAAAAATAAGGCGCTATACTTTCGGTATTTGCACACAAAGTAGTTTTTTGTTATGAATTCTTTTGAAGTCAGTGGCAATATTAAATGAAAAAGAGTATACATTCTGTTCTATTGTCGTCTAATATTTATATATTAAATACATATAACTTTATTATGTTTTATTTGTTTTAAGCACTTAACCATAAAAAGATCTGTATTACATGAGAGATGAAATATATTTATAAAAAATGTAAGTATCTTTTATTCATTAAAAACTACAGGGTTACCTTTAACGTTTTGACATATTTTTTTTTTGAAAGTCAATGACACATCAATAACAATACTTAATAAATACCTAGGAATTTATCGTTGACTAATTTTACTGATATTCTATAGATGTCAGGTAGGTACTAAAAAATTTAAATATGTGTACTGAATATGTCTTCTATAAACTAACTATTAACTTAAACTTTTTAGGTTTTTTTCTATAAATATCCTCATTTTTACGTTGAGTCAAAACGGTTGAAAAAGTAATGCAAGGATCCTTAAAAGTATTGTAATAATAGCAGTTAAGATAATATTAATTTTATTTTATTCATTTAAAGTTCAAATGTTTACAAAATTCATAAAAGATACAAATATTTATGAATTATTTTGTAGTTAATAATGAATATGAAATGTTCAATTTGTATAGCTCAAGTTCAAAAATGTAGTAGAAGTACAGTTTCTTATGAGTAGTTCATATTGCATCCAAAAAATCTAAAAAATATATCCTCACAGTTTTTTCGCATAGATATTTTAATTTCAAATTTGGACGAAATTAGATACTTAAACAAAGAATAACAACTTTTGTAATTTGTTTGATGGGCACTTGAAACTTTTAATGTATATTATTATATTTGATACATACAATGACATATTTTTCAAATGCTTTGTTTCTAACAAACGTTCATACCTACTGTTGCAATAATAATATCATCAAATATACATATTATATACCAATAGTATAATATAGGAAGTTACGGACAGACATTATATTGTATAAAATATCCTAGACTGACAACCCGCCTTCGCTCATAATCGTTTTTCGTATACAATGATTCACACCATTGAATTCAAATTTCCTAACCTATAACCTAACCTAACACATCCATTACAATGACCCACACTATTCCTAATCTACAGCCGTGAGGCCACCTTTTTTTTCTTTGAAATTTGTTTTTATCCTACATTATATAATATTATTATTTCTATTTTAAAGTTTATAAATTGTATGCCATATTTATGACAATTTATTTCAAATCATCTGATATGTATTCACATTATTGCTTATTAAATTGGAAATCCAGCCGGAACGTTAACGAATTTAAAATGGTATTATTTTTTATCCATATATACTGCATTGGTCCCGTTCTCCGACTACTAAAGTGTACTACAATTTGAATAATATATCACTATGGGTCATATAACGTGGTAGCGGCGGTGACATCGTTAAGACCCTTTCGATAATTTATAGCCATTGGCTAGTGGTGTGACTTTATCTAGGGGTGGTGCTGTTAGCGGAGTCCAATTTTCAAAACGGACAATATCGGAGAATATATTATTATTTTCTTCTCGAGTACCGGCATTTATTTTCGATTTCTCAAACCTTCGACGTTCTGAAACTAACCCGTAAGCCTATTAGCCAAAATCCCAATAAATATAATGGTCCTCGACTACTAGTATCGGTAGAGATGTGATAAAGAAGAATCTCGTCGTCGTCGACTAGCGGAAACCGTTGGTTTGCGGTTCCATTTCCGGTTGGAGCGCGCATACCGGAAACGTAGAAGACTTTTTGATTACAATCGTAAATTTGATGTCTACCAGAAAACCCTACCATCTCCAGTGGCGGTGGATTGTTATTACTGCCGTTTTTTTTTTCCGGTGTCGTTGTTTTAATCCTTCGGGATACGTTTTTCGTGAGCAGGACTAGTGAAATACTTTGTTTTGAAAGTATTGTTTCCCCATTGTTCACTCCAAAACCAAAACTTCTCCGTAAGTGCAAAAAAACTTTTCGTCGATTGTGCAAAACTTTATGATTTCTTTGCTATGTTTTACTCTCTGTAAGCAATATATATAGCTATATTGTAATAGAACCACATTGTGCCTGTCTACCAGCTGACCACCAATAACGCGGACGGTTTAAATCGATTATAGAGGAATGGTATTTTCGTAAATCGGACATTACGACTAAAGTACGTGTGTTAAAATGAACAATAGTCCCGTATATGAGAGACTCACTTCGCATTTAAACCATGTGACTCTTTTACAGTCTCCATTACTATAATGCTTACATTGCTCGGTCACGTTAAAATGCAACAGCTGCAGGTTGATTTTGTAAGTGAATGTTTTATTATTTATTGCACAAACATATTTAATCTAAATTTTAATTTCATGGTTATGACTGAAAAACATATTATTGTACTGCCTTTTAGAATCCAACAAGTATAAATTCTAATATTTTTTTGAATTAAAATATAAGTACTACACATATTAGTATAATACTACAAAAAATCAATTATTTTTTCATAATAATTATTATGTACTTTATCAGTTATAATCAGATAATGCTATTGTATAAATAGCTGTGTTATAAAAATAAAAATTTTACAATTCAAATTTCTAAAAAATAAAAATAGATATAACTTCTTTTAAATTTGTTTTTAAAATAATTTTGTAGTAATAAAAATACAACGACCTAAGGTTTGGGCCTTGAGGCAATGAATAATTAAGTTTAAACATTGTACATATTTTAAATTATGTCTTATGTATAATTTGTTTTCAAACGTTTTCACAAAGGCAAATTTAAAATAAATTATTGTGTTTGGTCAAAGAAAATTATTTGTGTTGTTTTTTTTTTTTACTTTAGAACTTTAATTACATATTAATTTAATTTCAATTGTAATTGCTGTGATACAAAATATGAATTGAGTTATAATAATCATATAGAATTTTTTTATATTATTATTAAAAAAAAAAACAATTATAATCAATACATTACTATTTATACAATAGGCTTATGAGTTTAAAATAAAATAATGAGGAATTATAAAGAGGGAAGATACTCATTAGTATCATCCGACAATAAAATAGTACTTAAAATTTAAAAAAAAAATTACCTTCTAAAACGAGAACTTAGTGTATAAAAAATTATTTAAAACTTAAGTATTGTGTAATGTTTCTAATTTATCTTGAATTAGAATAAAATATATAATTTATGTTGTTCATCTTTTTTTGTAATTTAATTCATATTAATTGGTGATAGTTACTTGTTGAATTTTTATGCATGTATAGTAATAATACATTATAATATAAAGTACATACCTACTATACCTATAGCGTATAGGTAAATTATTGAAATATAATATTGTTACAAATCTTACAAAATATAATGTTATAAATTATCATGCATATGTGACAATGAGTCTAAATTATTGCCAAATATCAATATAATAATTTAATAAACATGACTGACATTGACAAGCCATAGAGACATAATTTCAATATAAAGCATCCATAATGGGTGTACCTACTAAATAAGAACAGTGTAACTTATATCAAAAACTCGTCATTGACCCTTGTGTAGCTACTCTGGAGATGTGATGATATGAAACTATAAAAGACAGCCCAAAGATTGTGCTCTTCAGATATTTTTACAACGTTTAAGAAACAGTTCAGAGATGGTTTTGAAGACAGTTTTAAAACAATGTTGTGTTAAGTTTACTCACAGATAAGTCATAACACCACTCATTAGTCAAAAACGCATATTTCATATTGTCTGTCAGTAATTGTATATTGTGTTGTAAATTTAATCATGTAATGTATATAATATTTTAACAATATTCAGTGTTTTATTCTTGATTGTTGATCAGTTTGATTCATTGCCATTTGGTAGCCAGCAATATATTGAGGGAATCAAAAGTAACATAGGTATTCCTAGAGCTTTAAAATCATCGGCCAAATTAAAAAAAAAACTAGAAAAATGGTAATATTTTTTACAACGAATCCGGAATCTAATAACAAATAACAAATAACAATAATGCATTATATAATATTACAATAACTATTATATTATAATAACATGGGCATTTGGTAAAAATTAGTTCAATCTACCAAGTTACCCGCTATAACAATAAATTACTTAATATACAGTTATGTAAATATAAAACTATAAAATGTCCTTAGATATAGATGTTGACACACCGTATCCACTTAGAATCGTTATCTTATGCATTTATGATTTATCACTGAATTAAAATGTATTACGTCCACTTCAGTGACCACATTCAGTATCGAGGTATAACCGAAACCTAATAAACTGCTGCAGTGTGACTTTCTCGTTTTATTTTTTTTAATGTATATCGATTTATATAAATACTGTACAAAAGTACAGTCGCTCAAAATATTAATATTGTCGTAATATATTATAAGTACTATAGTAATATAAGACATATTATCTACTAAAATCTGATAATACATAAATACGGTATTATCAAAATACCATAAGCCCCTCGGACCGAATTCGATATGGTCCGTGCAGTCTTCATAATAGGTATTATAATTTATAATAATATAAACGGTGTCGGAGACAGAGATAAGCGTAAATCGTAGTCATGCATGTTGGCATTGAAAACAGTGTATGAGGGTAATCCACAGGCATTTATTTTAGGAATGGGGTGGGCTAGCTTCAAAATGTCTATCTCATAATATAGAAGATTATAGAAAAAAATATTGCAATGTCTCGTGACGTCTAATTGTAAAAGTCAGGATTGTGTGGGAAATGCCTCTATGCTTTCCCCCTCCGGACGCCTTTGGGAATTATTAGCGTATTTGGTATCGTCGATAAATGTTAATTATTGTTAATGGTTTGATTGTCGACATCGTGTAGTCGGCGGCATCACTCGTTTGTTATCGGTGACACGGACCGCGAGGCTGTCAAGTGGGGTAATGATACGGTGGCGTGGGCGGAATGCATTATATTATTAATGTCGACGACACAAAATGTAGAGTGCTAACCCCGAGGTGCTGCCTCAGGTCAAATATTCTATAAATTACTCCTGAATTCAATATACTAATATATTAATAATGGTCTCCCGACAACGATGACGGCGACATCAATAGTGATAGTAATAATAATATTAATATGATAATTACGAACCTAACCGACGCCGACTGTATTGCAATAACGATATACCTTTTACATCGAAACTCGTCCAGAATGGTCGATGGATTATAATAATATTATTAGATGATTTTTGACATTTTTTTTTATTTCGATTTGTTGTTTCTACCGCGTAATTTATCGTCGCTGCGCTATAATATATGCCCCTCTACTGCCCGTAGAAATATATCACCATCGTTCATAAAACGCATGCTCCCAATAATAATAATAAAAATTATAATAAATGCACGGTGATGTTATTATTCACTAATGCGGTCGACCGACCGATCGGCCGACAGACGCACTGCACACCGACCACCCCCCGTCAGACAAGATAATATATTATATTATTATATTATGCCCATCTAAACGGTTCTATATAGACTAATGGTTTAGTGTGATGGGCGGGCAGTGGTGTATGGTTTCTGCAAATGTGTAGCTATATATTTAGGATATCGACGGGGTGAGGGTGTGTGCGTGATATTATGTATGGGCGCGAAGGGACAGTGCTCTCTTTATGCAGCTAATCTTTCAACACGACTTAAACATATATGTGATAAAGACGGAGTGAGTATAATATGTGTGCGTAAGAGTGGGATTATGGGTAGATTAATATTAATAATAATGCGCTCGTTTGCATAATATTATTCTATCTAACCTATTTGACGCATCCCGTTTTGTGTTGGCAAGAGGGTGGATGCAATAGGGGTTGTTACCATAAAGGGACGGATACTATACGTATTACTAAATGAACGACGACACATGTGTTGTGGGACTTTGTGGTCGTGACATGGATTCGATTCGCTTTGAATGATTTCCTTTTAATAAATAATGACGCTAAGTCCACTTACGCGCATATGATGTGTGTGTGTGTGGGTGTTGCAATGGTGCCAAAGATGCAGAGAGTTAAAATAATTTCACCCAAAACAGTGACGTTAGATTATGTGTTACAAGTTTCAATACTTACACATTGCAATGCAGGGCCGTGTCCGGGAATACACGCGGGCTGAATTGCAAACGTTAATTTATAATCGTTCAGAACTATTATTGTATCGTTGTATTGTTGACTCTATAATTTCGAAACCAGACCCCGTGCATCCCTGGATATGGCCCTGCATTTCGATGTGTAAGTATTTTTACTCTTCTTTCTGTTCATTGTAAAATGTAAATATATTTAGCCAGACAACGTATTGGACAAAATGGCAAACAAATAGAAGAATGATATCGTAGTAGTATCATATAAGATTAAATGTCTAAAAACGGTTGAGTGCAGCGGGTTTGACTTTGTCCGTCGTCCTTTCGATCCTCGGACAGGATAGTGTATGATTAGTACAGTATTTTTTTTTTTTTTTTTTAGTAGCTTCTAGTATACAACTAGTATGCAATCATTGCATTTGTTAAAAACGATTTTGAGCGGAGTATTGTTATATCTATAATGCATTTATAGTTTTACAAGTTTTTTTTTTTAAAATTGTATTCGTTTATAGTGATAAACAAAGCGTTAACAATTAATATCAATATTTTAGTGGTTTTTTTTTTTTTTTTGTTATTTTGGGTGGTTTTTTTAGTGGCGTTAAATAACTATTGATAAAATCGAAAAACGACTTCTCTAAAATTGATGATGCAGGTAATATGTGTAATACATACCACAGTTATGATTTTTTAAAGGAGAATATTAATTGTGTAGAAAAATATTGATAAATCATTATACTCATCGTTCCAGTAGTGTATTTAGGGTGGTCGAGTGGTCCAGTCAGTGGTCACTCCCCATTGGTTTGTGTAGTACCTACCTATTCAGGCAAAGCTATAATACATAGTAAATATATGGTATTTATTCTAGTAGTTTCCCTCACCTCGGGAGATTTCTAGTTAAGCCACTGCACAATTAATGTCAAGTCTAAAAAAATTCAAAAAAGTGATCATCTATTTTTTGTCTAGATAAATTTCATTTATTTATTATATTTATCTAGAAAGTGACCTATCAATAATCTTTTATCTTTATCTAGATAATATTTTAGTTATCTATTCCCAACACTGTTCACTTTTCTATCGGAAAAGATGCTGATCTCCAAAATCAGAGCATTTTACTATCCAAAATGTTGCTGAAAAAAAAAATACAACTTAGTAAAATCAATACATTCTCTCGCTCCGCTCAGAATCCAAAATGCAAAACATATTTAGATAATTTTTTTTTAATTTTTCTATAAATAGTGCGAGGTACTTTTAGAGTTGAAGATATACCAAAAACAAAATATTTTTAAAATATTATATTTGTATAAACAAAGGTAGATGGTCTAAAAACAATGTATAATAAAACATAAAGTAATGTATGTGTATGACGTATAAAAGATAAGATATTATCTTAATTTAATTACATATACTAATATTGGTGCATTACAGAAATACATCCAATTACATAAAACATCATTCTTATTGTGTCATTACTACATTAACATGGATAAAACTAGAAGATTAAAGATCAACAATCCGTTTAATACATAATCATTATTTTGGGACGTCTATTTGATTGCCGAGAACGAAAAAATAATGTAATTACAAATTATATAGATACCTTTATTATTTCGGTATTAAATCGAATAGTTTTCTGCGAATTACTGAATTTATATTCCATTTGTTTTCAACAAGTTGTTCAAGTACTTCATCGAATGATAGGTACCACACTACTTATTTTATATGATTGATATAAAGTTGGCAGGCGAAAAGGGAACTCGCTTCAAGCTATGTGACTTTGAAACTACCAAAAATATAAGTAATATGAAACAGTTGCCTTCAGTAACCTTTTCATCTTTTTATTTTAAAGAGAATTAAAGTTTCAATTTCAAGAGAAGATGTTTTGTGCAGCTTCCCTAGAGTTGTATAAATTCCTAGAAAGAATAAGATGTGTTTGTTGTTTCGGTCGTGACCTAAGTCTAATACCACTAAAAACCTGAGACAATCATCTACCTACTGTTATAAATTCTGTTTAAGTGGACACACCTAATACATGGTGGTTCATATAATATGATGACTTTCAAGAGAATACAAATATACATTAAAACAGACACTAAACTTTCTTGTAAGTTTTTAAACTGGTTGATATTAATAGTTTAGAACACAACTTTTTCTTAATTATATTAATTATTGATTAGTAGGTATTGAGTGTACATCTCTATTCGTTATTGAGTAATTCACTGTACTATTTTAATTAAATGGTAAACCATTGCATACGAAAAATAAATATGAGCGACGATGATTTGTAAGCCTATATTATTAAGTATATTTCATATGATAATTAATTTTATTATTAGTAATATTCACCAGGTTGAATTAATGTTTGTCTTACACGTTGCATTTATTATGTTATTAATATTTGATTACCATAGTCATATTCTTAAATGCAGGCTATAATTATAGCGCCCCAGCGGGCGAGATCAAGTATAATAAATAAGGGTGCGGAGCACAGATTCACTAGTAGTCTTCCTACCTCATCGTAGCAAGTGCAAGACCCACTCAGGGCAGACTTACGCGGTTTGGACCTTCCGTTATACAAATACACTCCGTTACTGAAAAGCTCTCTTACCAAACGGAGTAGAACTAGTTTTATTACAGTCCACACTCAATTCACCTTATATTGTTATAAGTTTTTGAGTCAATACCGTCACACCGTAGAACAGTGTGAATAGGTTTGTTGATATAAATAAACAATAGCTTAAAATTAATTTTAATGTTTGAAAAAGTCATTGAACATATAAAATATAATAATAATCATAAAAGTTTTAAATCTACTCGAAAACAATTTTTGAATTACAACAAAATAATTTAAATCGTTATTCTTCGTTTGAATATCTTATTTCGTCTAAATTTTAACTTAAAATATCTATAGAAAATGAATAGTTTTTATATAGTTTTTATGTTTTTTTGGTTCCAATATAAAATACTCATGGAAAACCTTGCAATAAATTTTCTAGACTAAATTATATAAATTTAACATTTATTACATTTTCAATTACAAAATAATTTGCAGTTCACAAAAATGTATAAACAGAAATATCCGCGGATTAAGTTATTAATGGTGCTACTAATTTGAAAGCGTTAAAAATGAATAAATGTTATTGTTACAAATAAATATTTAACTTTTAGTTTATGAACCCTTTTAATTAATATAATAATTTTTAAATTTGTCTATAAACATTACTGTTGTTATTATTATTTTATTGCACTTATGAAACAATTTCTAGAGCATTCAAAATTTAATTTTGTTTGGTTATTTATCTTCAGTTGATAACAGAACATGATCCATAAAGACATTTTTATGTAGGACCTATTACTTTTCTAATGTTTGACCCTGAAAACGATAATTATTGTGACACTGACTGTGAAGTGGTTCCTGTAATATGTTTTGAACAAAAATATTATATCCATAAAACAAAGTTAAGTTTATAATCTAACAATGTCATTTTATTTAAACACCAAGAATTATTAGACTATTAACTATTTATTTATTTTAAATTAAGTATTAACGATGACTCAAAAAATTACAATTGTTTTTAATGATATAAAATAATTTATAACATAACATCTGCTAATGGATGCTTGTGTACTTTCTCGCCTCAAAAGTCCTCGTGTATGTATATTCCAAGTACATTAAAAAATAAAATCAACTAGAATAATGAGAATATTTTTCAATGCATTAAAAACAATAAATTATATATATTAATTCTATGCAGCTAAAAACAATTATATAAAAAATCAGACGTTTAAAAATTAAAACTTAAAATGTCACCTGTTAAAATAAAGTGAAACAATTATTGGTTTTCGAGAACGTGTTTATTTGGTATTCAAAAAACACTTAAATTATGTAAACCCTCTCTCGTAGGTATGAAGTGTTTATATGTAGTCGTTATTTAAACATTCGATGTATATAATACTCAAGTTGTTCTTGGAGAAAGAAGTTATTGATTATTTTTCAACAAACCGTTTAAAATGTTTAGTTTTAATACATTATTATAATCAGGCAATTGATATATAATATTCCAAGTGCGTACAAATGCCCAGTTGCATAAAAATAAAATAATTTATTTAATGGTTTACTAAAATATAATGGACCATTCGTGAGCGATAGACCACCACCTTTTTCATTTTGAAAAGACTATTGATTCCTTAAATGTTAGGTAATTTTTTAACTTACCTAGCTAATCAGTACAGTTTAAACTGTTACATATTAAATCAATAAAAAATCATAACAGTAGGTTAGTTCTTACTTAACAATACGTCTATACATTGTATACAAAATCCAATGAATTTTACTCTGCGAATTATAACAAGTTTGTAAAAAACAATATTAATTTATTTTTCTTGTCACTTTTATTTACTAATAATTAATATTTTTATCATTATTGAATTGCATGCATAAGAACGAAACATGTATGAATAACATGAGTAGATTACTAGACTGATTACTAGATTACTGTAACTGATTAAATATTCCATTCATATTTATTAAATGTGTGATGCAAAGACCGGATTTTTAATACATAAAGATGATATAAATTAAACATTATTTTTCAGAAAAACTGATTACGACTTGTTAAGTTTATAGAGTTTAGCAATTAGAACTAATAATGATCAAACATACATATTTTGGATAATATTATATTGAATATAGGTAAGTATATAGTCTTATAAGTTATAACAGTATCGGCACAACAGTAGCATTCATTGAACGTAGTGCATGCAGACCAACTTAATTTAACTGATACGTTCTTACAAATGGTCCAATATGTGTTGAAGCAAAATTATAGAAAAAAAACACATACAATACAGAACCAGGTTTATGGACACTTGTGTTGCTTCGATTATTTTGTCACCGTCGCGTGTTGTCTAACTCAACGATATCACGTTTAAAAGTAATATGGTAAACTGTAGCAATCAAAAACAAATCTGAATGAAACCTTGTAAAATCCTAATTTTCAGACATTTTTCTAAAATCATGATTGCATTTTTTTCAACCATTTTTACGGTTGTCGGAAGTCATTCCTTATATTTGGTAAAACTTTTAAACAAGTCCAAAAAATACATATGTAATAGTACCATCTAGACTAGAAACCAAATTCAGCGTTTTATCTCAGCCACATTTTATAAAAATAAAAATAAAACTTTCCACTCAAAATTTTTAGACAAGTATACATACGTAATACTATTTTAAATTATAATTCGTAACGGTTGTAAACTTTTATTAAAATGACGCCTTTTTGTTGGTTTTGCGATACGTTACAATTTACGATAGTTGATTATTTTGCTCATTAAAATTTCTATTCTTTCTAAACAGTATAATATATTAACAATATGCATAGGTAGTAAATTATTATAATAATAGTGATAATTAATAGTTATGGTAGGTACCTATAAGCCCATATTATTTTATACTACAAATGTTACATAATATTATAAACAATCAACGTCATCCGTAACAAAATGATAAATGATCCCCTATAATTGCAGAGGTAATATTAAAGTACAATCCTTAAAGAGTTATTAAATAACAAATAATTGTAATGTATGCAAAGTGCGAATAAATAAGAGTGAAGAAAACTTTTATTATACAACGTGTCATTGCATTATATTATTTAACGTAATTTATAAAATATGTAAATTTTTTTAATAATTTTATTCCAGATGAAGTATTAGTTTTTCTAGATAACTAGGTTCTGTTCAAAAATATTATTTGTTATTAATATTTTATTATTTTTAAATTTCAATATGTTTTAAAATTTATCCCTAATACATATTATTAATACAACTTTTAAGTAAAAATAAACTATAGTTGAGTTATTATAAATTGGAAATCACTGTAAGTTCGTACATTCAATATAGATACAATGTAAACAAGTAGTTACTTAAAAGTGTTTATAATGGTATATTATTACTTTAGAAATGTAATAATATGGTATAATGTTTGGTGGAAATTATTAGTTAATTTTAAACCTTCTTAAAAATGTTACATAATATAATTTATAAATTATATTATTTAGTTAGACTACAAACTTTTTAATGTACATCCTTAATAAATCATATAAAATACACATAATACGAACCATTTTCGCATAAACATGAACTTAACATTTATTCATGAAATTGTTTCAAGCTTACATATATTATGTACTTTATTATAAGTAACTAAAATTACTTATCGAGTAACTTATAATGGTCATAGCATGAAAATTTACTCAGTCATGTAGTTGTATGATTCTTTACAGTTTCAAATATAAGATAAAATGCATATTGACTATCATATGAATCAGAAAATTATACAATAACTTTGAACTTATTAAGTGCTTGTTTTTATTGTGTATATGGGCGTATATGTTTACGTTATTTCCTTTTATTGAGCGGTTACTATTGAAAGCAAAATCGTAATAATAAAATCACTTAAGGAATGAAACAGTTTCGTATTAGGCGTCATTCTTTTGAATTTACGATCGAATAATTTCAATTAAAAAATCAGTGTAATATAAGCGATTCGGGTTCAACAGCATCGCATAGTGTTCGTTCGAATAGTAACAAGATGATACGAAAAAAAACATTAATTGCAAAATTTGTTTTTAGATAGTCACTTTGTCACCGAATTGATTTTGTTGTTGCATTGGTTATGATAATAACAAACAAAAACCGACCCTGGAATTCTCTACTCACAAGTGATTTGCATATAAATGGACTAGCGAATAAAAGGGGTGTTTTCACAGGCACCGCTACCACACTGCCCCAAATTTTGGGGCTGTGTTCAAGAAGAGACGCGAGTTGATAAATAGCAAACCACTGTCGTTGACATAATTCAGGATTCGGTGAGCTTATACCGTCTTTTCCTTCTGCTACTTTGTGTCCCTTCATTTTTTTTCCAAATGGCAACAGAGATGGAAAAATAGTCTCCTCCTTTGGGTATGTATTTGTGTCTCCACGTTTATTTATTTCTCTCTCTCACTCTCTCTTTATCTCTCTTCTTCTCTCTCTCCTTCTCTCTCACTTCTCTCTCTATCTCTCTAGCTCAATCTCTCATTCTCTGTCTCTCTGTCGGTGTCTCTCTGTCTCTGTCTCTGTCTCTGTCTCTGTCTCTATTTTACTCCTGTTACGTGCACACGGGTGCGCTTCTTCGGACTGAGAAATGGAATCTGACCCTCAGTGTATTCGACGCGGAGAAGGGCACTCGTATTTTATTAGATTAGATCACGGCCGTACCTTCGGAGACCGCTACCGCATTAACACCTTTTACCTAAAGGATTTATTTTCTCCATTCACGACCTAGAATTATTTATTCGCAACTTCTTATCCGTATCGTTCTTTCAAACTCTATTTTTTTTTTCGATAACTTAAAAAACGCTTATAATCTAAATTGAACCAAAAAAAAAACAAAAAAAACTGAACATAGTATAATATATTGTATGTACCTATAAGTTGTACATTAGGGTCTAAATAAAATGTAAATAAACCAAACAGTTTATTACGCAACAATTTCATGTGCCAAAAGGTAACAATAATAACTATAAATTGAAAATTCTTGAGCTTATAATATTATTTTCTTTTAGTTTTTTTGCTTTAATGACACAGCTTGTGGTTGTTATAGTTTATAGTTTGGTCAATAGTTTGGTAGTTTTTGGTAGCCGTCTCCCACTATTTAGATCATTATTATCACATTATAATACTAAATGTATTATTAATTTATTTTGGCATTTAGTTATAGACCATTTTTTTTGTCCATTGGTATAAATAATGTGGACAATTTTTAAGGTGATTTGTGAGATAAAATTTAAAAAAATATCTTATATGAAAAAATTTTAAATTACATTTTAAGTTTCAACAAATATTCAAAAACATACAATAGTTACAAAATTACAAAGTTAACCAGATACCTAGAAAAATACAATATAATGCACGCTTAAGTTTAGATTACAATATGGTACTATAGAGAAAATATAACAGAAAACACATTTAAAATGTCAAATTATAATTACTTAACTATTAATCCCGTGCAATTTTGAAAATTATCTCTACTCTAGAAATATATGCAATCCAAAAGCTTTATACTGTGTTACTACTGAAAAACATTTATAAATGTATTTAACAACATTTAAAATTATAATTCAAATAAAATATTATATATTTTAATACATTTATTTAAATGTCTAAATAGCTATAATAATTTCATATGATAAATGCATTAAAATTATCTCATGCCCTAAAATTCAACTAGGCAGGTACGATTAAATATTAATTAATAGTTTAGAAAACATCCATGGTACCTAGGTACCAAGGTACCTAATTAATATTTATACAGTGGGTTTTACAACATATTATCTAAATTATTTTATTCTTTTGTTGTTGTTGATATGACTTATGTTTGTACTCAAGCGCTCTCTTTAAGTTATACCTTTTTAATAATAACGATGATTACTACTGTATCTGAATGGTAGACTCACTCAAGCATCATTAGTTCAAATATTGCTTTGGATACAATATTCATACAATTCTTATGGATCATTTTAATATTCAAGAAATTATACATCTATATTATAGTTATAGTTTAAGCAAGAAAAAAAAACTCGTAATTTGTTAAAATTGTGGTGTGTAATATTTTATATTTATATGAAACAACATAATATTTGAACCATATTTTATAATGGGCGCTGATACCGAGAATAACAATCAATGGATACGTTTAAATAAAAAAAAGGTCGTAAAGTGGATGTCGCTCTGCTGTACAGTAGGTTACAAGTAGATCACTGTATAATGGATGGTATTAAATTTTAATTCAATGATATAATATCATTGTATACGAAAAACGAGTCTGAGCGGAGACGGTATGTCAGTCTAGGATATTTTAAATTATATTAATATTGTTATTTTACGGTAGCTGATAAGTTGGATTAATATTATTCATATTATTTAATTATTAACCTATAATTATCAGTGATGCTGGAAAAATATTATATACTTTTACTCGTTAAAACTGATTTTAATATGTAATTTCGTCCAAATTTGAACTTAAAATGTCTGTAAAAAATAACTGTGTTTATATATTTTTTAGATTTTTTGATTACAGTACATACTATTTATTAGAATCTTTGCTTTAAATTTTCAATCCTTAGTTATAAAAACTGACCATTTTGTCATTGTTTAATTACAATGATCAATAATTTTCGAGATTTTGATGAATTTTGTCAAAATTCGAACTTTAAATGCTTATAAAAAAAATGTGTGCTTATGTATTTTTAATATGTTTCAATAGCAATTGTAACAATATATCAGAAGCATTTTTAATGTCCTAAAAAGTGATGACAGACACAAAAATAAAAAAATTAAAAAAAACACACATCATTGTAAAATCAATTCATTCATCGCTCCGCTGAGAATCTAAAATAAAAATTCGATTACAATACCTTTTTTTTAATATACATTAATGAACCTACTTGTCATATTCCATATTGTAAATTATATATGACGTATTGTAACATTGACTTTTGATAAATTTGAAACCCCTCTATAGATGCCAGATACACTAAATATGATATCTTAACAGCTTAAGCATATTAATATTGTTGTAATTGTGTTACTCTTTCAAATTCTAAATAAAATATTTTAGATTTTAAGTAAAACGATGAATGAATAGATTTTACAAAATGATGTTTGTTTTTCTTTTCTGTATACATAGTAAATAGTAAAAAAATTGCTTTCATCTTCTGCAACTTTGAGAGTGGTTTCTGTAGGAAAAAATTTATAAATTTAAAAAAATGTAGTACATGGTGAGGAACCTTATTTGAATAATAAGCTTTATTATATCCATTAAAAAAAATAATAATGTAGCAATGTTTTGTAGCAATTCAAAAATATTTTTTTGTGGGGATTTTAAAAATGTACGTATATTATTCTTATATTATATAAACATATTGACATTTTCAAAACGTTTAGATTAATAATATTATGTTATTATTGTTATTGCTTATTTATTTAGTTTATCCTTTTCAAGGCACCTTGAAAGAATTAAAAAATACAAATTTGTTGAGCCCTTTTGATTTTTTCCCTACATCTAATAAGAGATAGGATATGAAAAAATAAATCTATTATTTAAAAAAAAAATTGATGAAAAATGTGTTTTTTTAGTATGATAACTAACATTTTTCTTCCATCACAATTTTTTCTGCTAGAATATGGAGCATAGAAGTCCCGTCAGGCAATACCAACTGTTGCATACTAGTATGTAATTATATACTAATTTATTTTGGTTCATACTTAAAAGTCCCGTCAGTCCACAAAGGGTTAAACCATATAACTAATAGTAAAATAAATTACTTAAGTAATTTATTAAAAGCAATAGGTATATTTAAATGATTATATCAGGCTGACAGACCATCTCTGTTTAGAATCGTACATTTTTGTATACAACGATGTTGTTATTGAATTAAAATTGAACACACCAATTACATCGACCTATTCAATAACAAGGTACACTCCATTCTTAGGTTTCTATGCCTAACTGCAGAGCAGTTACTAGAGAGTGGCCCATCTGGAAATCTGGAATTTTCCAGATGGGCCGGTACTCTAAGATACCAGATGGGCTGGACCTGCCACAACAATTGAAAAAAAAAATATTCAAACATTAAAATATAATAATATTTGTATAATCAGTATTAAATGTTGATAATAATTATTGTTAGTAGGGTATTTCCACTTCCTCGTACACACGACTACACGAACTGTTCTTATCTATCGCATCGGTTTTAAATTCTAATTATAGAATTGAATAGTATATATTTTGTAAGTCGTTGCTGTGTACATTATAACATTATCAGTTGTTACTCTATGCAATAATATAAACGATTTAATAAAAACGGAATTATCACAATATTCTAAAATCATTAAAACCGCTGTTTTCGCCCATTTTTTCATTGTTAGTTGTTTTTGTTTTTTCTCTACAAACAATTATTTACCTTTTTACAATTTAATTTTCTCATAAATTCATCATGAATAATTCACTCACGTTGAAAAAAAGAAAAGGAGGAGCAGAAAAAGAACGTGATAAAAAAAAAAAAATTACTTCTCAAGTCTTCTCAAAATTGCACAAAGATTATCTCGTTATTTCGTACAACCAGTAAGTAGTTAATATTTTTTATTATTGGTTAAATTTAAGGAAAATTCTTAATATTTTTAATACTCGAAGGTAAATTATTATTAAAAAAAAAAACCTGTCTAGTGCTCATACAAATTTTGTTTTTATTTAAAATAGATCAAGCTACAAGCAATTATACAGTTGAATCAAACGAAAATTGTGCTAACACTGATGCTGTTGATACTGACTTGCCTACTTGTTCATATACAGTACTTGAAAGTAATTTATTATTTTTAAAAAAAACTGTCTAGTGCTTATACAAATCTTGTTTTTATTTAAAATAGATCAAGCTACAAGCAATTATACAGTTGAATCAAATGAAAATTGTGCTAACACTGATGCTGTTGATACTGACTTGCCTACTTGTTCCTATACAGTACTTGAAAGTAATTTATTATTTTTAAAAAAAACTGTCTAGTGCTTATACAAATCTTGTTTTTATTTAAAATAGATCAAGCTACAAGCAATTATACAGTTGAATCAAATGAAAATTGTGCTAAAACTGATGCTGTTGATACTGACTTGCCTACTTGTTCATATACAGTACTTGAAAGTAATTTATTATTTTTAAAAAAAACTGTCTAGTGCTTATACAAATCTTGTTTTTATTTAAAATAGATCAAGCTACAAGCAATTATACAGTTGAATCAAATGAAAATTGTGCTAACACTGATGCTGTTGATACTGACTTGCCTACTTGTTCCTATACAGTACTTGAAAGTAATTTATTATTTTTAAAAAAAACTGTCTAGTGCTTATACAAATCTTGTTTTTATTTAAAATAGATCAAGCTACAAGCAATTATACAGTTGAATCAAATGAAAATTGTGCTAAAACTGATGCTGTCGATACTGACTTGCCAATAGTACTTGAAGGTAAATTATTGTTTTAGTTATTTTAAAATAAGAACTGTATGTCTGAATTAATATATACTTTATATTATTTAAATTATTTAAAATATTTTTAAATAGATAAAACTGAAAACTACAACATGACATATTTTATAAAACCAAAACCAACCAGTCTTAAATACTTTTTCAAACTACATCCAGTTCAACCTTGTGACGATTCAACTTTACCATTCAATAGTAGAAAAGCATTTATCCGTAAAAATAAAACAGTTAGAACCTGGTGTACTTATGACAAGAGCAACAAGAAAATGTTTTGCTCGGTTTGTTTAGCTTTCTCAGTAGAAACTAACCCTTTTGTTTGTGGAATGACTGACTGGAAACATATTTACCTCGATATTTACCAACGAATCACCGAACATGAAAATAGTAAAAGTCATGTACAATGTTGTGAAGCCTATTTTATGCACTGTCATCAAAAAGATATTGGTAGTTTATTAAACAGTAATCAAATGCATCTACATCGTGAAGAAGTTAAAAAAAATCGGCAAATCCTAGAACGAATAATTGAAGTTATTAAAATAATAGGAAAACGAGGTTTAAGCGTAAGGGCAAAACGAAATGAGGCAGCATATTTTCTAAGAGATCCTGCATTGGACCACGGTACATTTTTGGAAATGATTATGTTGTTGAGTAAATATGATGCAGTGTTAAATGAACATTTAAATACAATTATTAGTAAAAGTGAAAACAATCATTTAAAAGGATCCAAAGGAAGAGGCAATTTTGTTACTTTTCTTAGTCATTATTCCATTGATAGTATCACCTCAACAATTTCATTAGTAATAAAACAAATAATATCTGAGCAAATTTCAACAGCTGGTATGTTTTCGGTTTTAATTGATACCACACAAGATGTATCAGTGATGGACCAATGTTCTATTATTGTCCGCTATGTTTTCAATGGAAAAATTAATGAAAAATTAATTGGTGTTAAATGTTGTACAGAATCTACCGGAAAAGGTATGATGGAACTATTACAAAGTGCTATGAATGAAGTTAATATTGACACATCAAAATGCATTGGCAACGCAACTGATGGAGCAGCCAATATGCAGGGCGCTTATAATGGTTTCACTTCATGGCTAAGTAGAGTAGCTCCAGAACAAATCCACGTTTGGTGTTTTAGTCATATACTAAACTTGGTAATTTGTGATGCTACTAAGAATCCAGTAATGGTTGGCAACTTTTTTTCTTTAATAAATGGATGTGCCGTTTTCTTTAAAGAGTCATATAAGCGAATGAATATATGGAGAAATATAAGTGAAAATAATAATGAAAACATTCGTCACAAGCGTTTACAACAAATTGGAGATACAAGGTGGACATCAAAACAAACTCAAAATAAATTATATAATAGTTATGTTAAAAATTAAAATACACTTAATGATATTTTTATGTATAAATTTTTTATGTATATGTAATTATTTAATGAAAATATTGAAACAAAATGTGTATTTGTTATTTGTTTTAGTTATTTGATAGATCAGTTATAATTTTTTTTTCAAGTCTATACCTACCAGTAGGTTAGGCCCTGAAACAATCAGCCGATGTGGTAATGGGCCGGCAAAATATTTTTTCCAGACCCGAAATTAGGTCCCACTCCGCCCCTG
>JANEHU010001433.1:0-42629 GCA_027563435.1 Nasonovia ribisnigri | reverse complement strand
CTAACTATACGTTACGTAAAACCGAAAATATCCAAATAGTACTGAATCAATCACCAATCCCACAAAAAGATTCAACAAAATATCTTGGAATGCACCTCGACTCTCGTCTAAACTGGAAACACCACGTCTATCAGAAAAAATTCAAATTAAAGAAAAAATGCGAAAACTTTATTGGTTAGTCGGACCCCGCTCCGAGTTAACCATCGAAAACAAACGTCTACTGTACGTAGCAATTATAAAACCGATCTGGATTTATGTCATTCAACTGTGGGGTTGTGCCAGTAAGTCTAACATCGATGTAATACAACGCTGTCAAAACATCGCTCTTCGGACCATCACTGCAGCCTACCGGTTCGAAAGAAACAACGCAATTCACCGTGATATGATGCTGCCTACAGTAGCAGACGAAATCCAAAGGTTTGCTCGCAAGCACGAGACGAGGCTAGATCACCATGTCAATCCACTAGCCATTCAATTATTAGATAACTCCAAAGATATCAGACGTCTTAAGCGTCTGAAACCATACGACTTAGTTTAAGATTTTAAATTAAGGCAGGGGCCACTTCGTTGGAAGTGTCTCCATCAACGTGTAATATATATATTTTGTATCTAGTATGTAAAATATGTATAATTGTCAAACATATTTATAAAGACCTTTGGGTCGTTTAAATAATAAAGCCCCAGGGCATTTTAAAAAAAAAAAAAAAAAAATATCCGGTGACAAAAATAGGTTTTGCAATTTAAAAAAAAAAAAATTGTATTGCGCATGCGCATACTACAAGAGTTAAAAATTTGAAATTTGTCCTTAAATGTGTACTTCAGTACCCCTAAGCTATTGCAGCAAACCGTATTTCAATCTAAGATTATCGGGCTGAGATATTTAGTGGTACATTTAAAACGGGACACACTGTATATAATACCTTAATAAAACTAAGACAGTTTTGTGAAATCAAACGAGTAAATAAGCTAACAATATTTAAAAATGAGATAAATTATACGAAAGATAAATTAAATTGGGCACAAGTAAGAGCCATGTATAGGTACATATTTAAAAACACACCTATAAACATATTAATATATTCCGAAACCGTAATGAGTAGCCAGGACAAAATCGATGTAATTAAATTATATCACGATTCGCTCCTGGGAGGTCATTTAGGAGTGACCAAAACGTTAAAAAGAATACGAACACAAATACAATGGAAGGGAATGAGGAAGGATGTGCGACAATACATAGAAAAATGCGAATCATGTCAAAAGAATAAAAATTCAAAAAATATTAAATTACCAATGGCGATTACTACGACATCGACAAAACCGTTTCAAAAAATATTTCTAGACATAGTAGGCAAACTACCTACATCCTATAGGAATAACTCCTATATATTAACTATTCAGGACGACTTAACAAAATTCTTATTAACAATACCTTTGGAAGATCATACAGCCAATACCATGGCTAAAGCATTTGTTACTAATTTCGTATGTATTCACGGGATACCCATGAATATATTAACTGATAACGGTCCCGAATTTGTAGGTGAAATATTCACAGATATATGCAAAATTCTTAAAGTTAATAAAATGATGTCTAGTGTATATCGACCACAAACGAACGGGGGTCTCGAACGGGCTCATAAGGTAATAAAAGAAATGCTTAGGCATACAATAGATAGACATGCACAAAATTGGTGCGAGCATCTGCCATTTGTGACATTCGCATATAATTCAGCTGTACATAAAAGTACCAACTTCCAACCATACGAGTTACTGTATGGAAACCCTGTAGAACTACCATCACCTTTACAAAGGCGAACTGAACCATGTTACACATATGATAACTATGCATATGAAATGAAACAAAAAATGCAAGCGGCATACGGACTTGCAAGGGAACTACTCATAAAGACAAAACATAAAACAAAAGAATATTATGATAAAGGACAAAATGAACAAAATATACATGTAGGAGATAGCGTACTAATACTTGACCATGCTAGGAAGCATAAGCTCACACCAATATGGGTGGGACCGTATCCGGTAATAAAAGTACTCGACTATAACGTAAAAATACAAAAAGAAAAACGAGTAGCTACTCTACATAAAAATCATGTCAAATTATTTAAAGAATAATAATAATTAACTTACTCATAGTTGTACATTAATATAATTTAATTATAGGTTTATAATAGTAATAGGAGCTTTCCAAGCCGTTCAAACGCAAAGTTCATCATACAATGTTTCAGCGATTCCACACGAGAGTGGGATCTACTTCGAAAATAGAGGTTCACTAAGGTTAACCAATTCAGATTGGAAATTATTAATATATATTAATTTAGATAATTATAATAATAGGCATGTAGAAACTATCAATTTTTATAACAAAACCGCTAACATATGTACAAATCTACAAAAGGAGCATCCCGAAATATTTAATACCACGTGTGGTAACTTCGCATTAACCTCCGCGTCATTATTACAAGAAATTAATAGAAAAAGGTCTACATGTTACAGTCCATAGATATGGAAGAAATAAATAAGCGTGAAAAAAGGGGACTAATTAATATGGTAGGACATGTTCAGAAAACGTTGTTTGGAACATTAGACGACGAAGACGGGGAAATGTACAACGCACAAATAAGGGAACTTCAAAATAGTAGAGTGGGTATGTTAAAAATAGTAGACAAACAAACTAGTATATTAAAGTTAACAAATAATGCATTTAAAGACGCACAGGGTATGGAAATCCAAATAAAAAGTTTAAATATAACATGTAACAATCTCGAGAGCAGTTTAAGACATGCATGGTACCAGGTAGACATGTTGGAAATACGAATGACTATAGGAAATCTAATAACAACATTGTTATTGTTACTCCAACAATTAGTATTCGAAACGGACATGATAGGAGAAATAATATCTGCATCACAAAATGGTATAATACATTCGGGTATAATATCCACAAGAGAATTAAGGATGCAACTGCGGGACATACTAATAAGTCTGCCCGGGCAGTTATAGCTACCATTCGATGTAAACGCTATATCACTATATGAATTAAGTAAAACATCGAAAATGGCCATAGTGTATATGAATGGAACTCTCGTATTCGAGTTAATAATTCCATTACTAAACCCAGTAGAACTGACATTATACCACATGATACCACTACCAGTACGTAGGGAAAAACTATATATGCATCTCACACCCGAATTCGAATACATGGCTATTTCAAAAACATACGAGTATTATCTAACGATTTCCGTAACACATTTAATGAAGTGTAGAGAGCTAGCAAGCATAACTATGTGCCCAGAAACACAGCCATTGCGTATAGGGTCCGCGGGATTACCTTGTGAAATTGAATTATTCACGAAACCAACGGTGGTGCCGTCAACCTGAGCAATAAAATACTTAGAGCTATCACGTAGCATCTACCATAAGTTAAAATATCATAATAAATGGATTTATATAATAAACACGTTAGACGATGTAGCTGTCACTTGTGATCAGTCAGATAACGCTAAGAATATTCAATTGAGGGGCGTAGGCATATTAACATTAAGTGAACAATGCCGAGCACATACACCACAAGTAGTGTTAACACCTAATAGGCATCTGAAGTCTGTTCAGTATCTTGACTTCATTCCTCCGGTGAACATACCAAGTGTTAAGATTCCGTCTGTACCAAGTCTTAAATTCGATAACTTACTTAGTCATCAAAACTCAATAATAAAATTAAACCATATAAGTGATTTTTCTAAAACCATTGAGGAACTCGAAAACGCAGTACAGGACGAAAAAGACCGAAGTTTATTACAAACAACCAGTGGTACGCATACTAAAATAATTATAGTATTATGTATAATATTAGGAATAATGGTAGTTTGTAGTTTGTATAACAATTATAAAAATAAACAAAAATATCGTAGTCATAGAATAGTAGTTCCTAGAGTAGAAGTAACTTCGTTATAATTTATTTAATAGAAAAAAAAAGATGAGCACTGTAAGGGAACTGTTAAAGTTTATGGAGCATTTCCGTTATGTACTATATGAAGACGAACATTTATTACAATTTCATGAAGGTAGTGCAGCTCCGATCTGTTTAAAAAGGCATCTAGCAAAAGCCAACCGAAGAAGCGGTTTTCTTTTAAACCGTATCAGAATACAGGCATTGCATAGTGTCCTAACCACCTTTATCATTTGGCAAAGTGAGGAAGGTGTTCAGGGGCATGAAACGCCGTGCCATATGATATTTCACGCCATGCAAACAGAGACTGTCATTACAGACGCCCTAACAGCCATATTATTTAATGTCATAATAAATTAAAGTAAAAAAAAAATAAATAAATAAATAAATAAAATAAAAATATAAATGATAATAATAGATAAAAATAATAAGAAAAAAAAATAATAATAATAAAGATAATAAGAAAAAAAAAATAATAAAATAATATATATAAATTAGTATAGTTAACTTGTATTATTATAGAAAAGCTCAGTGACCCGAAAATGAGCGCTATAAGAATTGATAGAGCATTTTTGGGGCACTTCATAGACCAGCTCAGGATAACCATGAACCATGAATACCATGTGAATCCAAAGGATTCATATGACTCATATGAGTATACAAATCCATCTTGTTTAAGGGATCATATTAGCACCACCAACACGGAACTAGGAGACCCTTTTACTGAGGATCAAATAGATTTAATAACTGCGTATTTATGCAGCTTTATACACCTTTCAACTTTGAAAAGTAGGATGAGAAAAGCTCCATGTATGGTGTTATATGGGTTCTTGGGACTTAAGAAAATGATTATTAAAAGACTACTGGCTATGTTGATGTAAAGGTTTACGCTAAAAAACTATTTTTTAGTGTATATTAAATAAATATTTTGTGAATTTGTAATACTATATTAACCAATGAAAAAGAAAAAAAAATATATATTATATTATATTATGAATATACTAACATAATTTAAGGAATAATTGTACCACCAGAGTAATGAAATTAATGTTTTTGTTAAGCATGGATATTGAATATTAGTCGTAGGACAACAGTTAGAGGTCTTCTTAAACATTAGCCCTCGTTTTGTGGGGGAGGTGTTGGAATAGTCAAGGTAAGGGACCACACACAAATCTGTTATTATAAGGAAGTACTGCACCCAGCGTACGTGGCACAATATATTAATCACTATTAATAGAGTCACGCCACAAGAAGATAATTTATACTGTAGTAAAAGAGCTGTGGTGAATACTTAAGTGGGACCTTGACACTTTGCAAAAGACAATAGAATATGACTGTCCATCTAATATATAAGGACGCTCCGAGAAGGAGTCGACACACTATTTCTGCGTGACGACTAGTTGACAGTATTCATGCTAGAGATATTTGTCTTAAGTTGTAACATTACTCTGAGTGTTTTAAAAGTGTTAAATACTAACCTAAATAAATAAAAGTCATAATAATAGTTAATTTGACTACGTGTTAATTCATTTGATTCGACTCTTGTCAACCAAGCTCCATATCTGGATCACAACAATACTATCGTTTTAACCCTGAAATCAGTGTTAGGTTTGTTGGTGATTACTATCCATTTCTTGTAAGGGGACCATGTATTGAATATTTTTACCGATCCACTTAGGGCCGGTTTCACCATGTAGGAGTTAAAGTGTAGATTAGTTAACTCCGAGTTTACCAGTAATCCTGAGTTATCATTAATTCAGTTTCACCACCAGATTATTGGTGGAAGTTAGTAAATCTGAAGTTAGCTAGTTCTTTCACGGTATTAACCATAATTTCCCCTCATATTCCACTGATAGTGTTGATAACACCGCTGAGAGAATTGATAACACTGAATTCTGATAACTGTTTGTGTGATCAGTTTTTTTAAATGTTGCCAGTTAGCACTTCGTCTTCAGTTTTTTTTTTTAAATACTAAATTGTATTTGTGTCTCGTGAGTTGAGTTGTGTTTTACTTTGTTTCTATACATACTTCTTGTATTTAATATGGAACCAAGCAAAGAACTAAAAAGAAATAGAAACTCCAATTTTAACAAAAGAGAGGAGGAATTTCTTGTGGAGTTGGTTCGAAAATACCAACAAGTCATCGAGAACAAGAAAACGGATTCCATAATGTGGAAAGATAAAGAGGCATGTTGGGTAAAACTCACTGAAGAGTTCAACAGCTTAGGATTATTAGTTCCAAGGACTGTTGCCCAGTTGCAGCTTAAGTACAAAAACTTAAAAAAAGTTGTACGGAAAAAAAGTGCTACAATCAGGTAAGGACAATTGAGATTTATTTCATGACAATTCACATTTCTTTTCATTTTTATAAATTGTCCTCTCTCATATTCAAGATTGGAAGGTATAATGACAGGAGGTGGAAAAAACCAGGCTGAACCTCTCGACGATGTTGAGCAAAATGTAAAGGACATTATACGACTGTCTGTTGATGGCCTCCCTTCGATTTTTGGTAGTGATGCAGATTTTGGTGACAACAATGACATGATAGGTAATATCAAATTATGTTGTAAGGGTGAGCGTATGTCCGTATTTCAAAAAAAAGGATACAATATAAGATTAATTATAATTATATAGTTTTGATGATTTTGTCTGATTTTTCAGACGCTGAAACTTTTGAAGACAATGAAGTTGATTTTGAAGATAACTGCTATGTGACTGGTAAGTTTAAATTGCATAATATAACAGTTGCAATTAGAACTGTTTTCTAAAATATAATATGGGTAATATTATTTTTTAGTTATGCCTGGTGACATTGAAGAACCCATTGCTGTCATCCCTGATCAAGGTATGTTTCTAGTTTGAATATTATATACAAGTACAGGCTTAACAAGTTGAATCAAATGTGTAAAGGAATCTGATCTAACTCGTTAAAATCAATAGTAACTAGTTATTTTTTGTAGTAATTATTTTATTTACTATTTTATTTATTTTACTTATATTTTAACTTGATTAGATTTTGTATTTAAGTAACTTAACTTTAACTAGTTGAAAACAATCTATTATGCTTTGTATTTACCTTATTTTTAATAGTTTTGTTCTGTTAACTTAAAGTAGACTCAGAACCTTGGACACAGTCAACTTCAATTACAGTTGGTACACCTTTTGACAAACAACCGATATGCTTGACAAACCAACTTGATAAAGGTATGTTTGACTTAAATATTTTTACAATAATACAGTATTATAAAAGTAATATAAATCTTAAAATGTTCTTTTCTCCAAGGTGCAAGTACCAGTAAAAACCTGCAGTGGAATGTTGTAACACCTCAAAATTTAAAACAGCGTATAAGCACTCCACTTAGAAGCAATAGTGAGTTACAATTACATTAGCAAGTTTAGATTCTAACATCATACTGTATAACACTATTTTAAATTTTCAGACAAACGATCCAAGAGCAGGTCTTCAGAGGCAACAAACTTATTACAGAACAGGGATAGACTTGTAGAATTACAAATTAAATGCCTAGAACAGGAATATGAAATGAACGAAGTAAAAAAAAGGAATTTTGCCTTAGAAGAAGAAAAATTGTTGCTAGAAATTAAACTACTGAAAAAAAAAATTAATAACTAATAATGATAATAATTGTTTATTTTTAATTAACCCAAATATTTTTATCTAATTTTAATAAAATATATATATATTACCTGTTAAATGTTATTATTATTATTAAATATGTATTATAATTATTATTTAAACAATGGTATTATGTAAAACAAAATATTAAGAGTACTTATTAAAAATTAATCTAAAGAATCTTATCTAACTTTCATTGTATAAAAAATTAGTGTTAAAATAATAGTAATAATTCACTCTAATTTAAATTGGCAAAGTGATCCCTGATCAGAATATCTCTTTCTTGTCTACCTCTCACAACTCCTATAACATTTTCATTTTGATGGTTGTCTTCTACAATATCCACATTATCATAGCCCTCGTGCTGAAATGCGTCATTTGGAAGGTCATCGTGCATATCAATACAAATGTTATGTATCACAGCACACGCCACAATTATTGCTTGTGTATTAACTAAACTTGCTGTTATGCCTTTGCTGAGCACAGGAAACCTTCGTTTGAGAACACCAAAACATCTGAAAAATTAAAACAAATAACATTATATAAGTAATTGAGACAATGCCTATTTTCATTTCATCACCATCATGTCAAAAGTGACTAAGTGCAAAACCATCAACCATGTTTATGGGCCCAAATTTTTAATGTGCCCCCCTGGAACCAAAATCCTGTGCACGCCTATGTGTGTACCTGTTTACATTTATAATGAATATTATACAAAGAAATATTTACCTTTCAATAGCATTTCTTGTTCTGATTTGGCTTTCGTTGTATAATTGCTGGCTTCGTGTAGTAGGGTTCAGCAGAGGTGTCATCAGGTAAGGCTTAACTTCATAACCACCATCTCCTAGTAGGTATCCTTTAATGACCCCTGTTTCAAATTTATGTTTGATTGAAGAGTTATCAAAAATAATTTGATCATGACAAGACCCCGGCCATCGCGCCACTATGTCCATTATTTTAAGCGATGGATTACAAATACATTGTGTATTGATGGAAAAATACCCTTTCCTGTTTCGGAATGTTTCCGCATTATCTCCACCTGAAACATTCATGACAAACAATAGTTTAATCATACAGGAAACCTCATCTGAGGTTAAAGATTAATAGAACCTATTTATGACAGCCTAATTTATAAGTTTTTTGCTAACCGGGCGATTGAATTTTTATGTGAGTACAATCCACAGCGCCCACCACTCTGGGAAATCTACTACGGCTGTAAAATCCACAGACTACTTTCCTCATGTCAACTGCATTTTTTGGAAAATAAATGAATTTTGACCTATGCCTTGCTATGGCTCTACAAACTTGATGAATGAATCGGCAAGCTGAGGATTCACTGACACCAGTAAAGTCCGCTACAGATAGCAAAAATGAGCCTGTTGCAAGGTACCTAAGCATCATGTACAACTTACATGGTGCTAATATTGCTCTGTTCCTGAAAAAAATCAGAAAATGTAGCAATAAGATAATTGTATTTTTTATAGCAACTGCATACTGTTATTAAAAGTTACTCACCTTTGAGAAGGTGGATGAATATCTGCTTCTATCATTCTCAAGACAGTGCGAAACGTTTCTTTCGAAAGGCGAAATCCGTTTATGAAATCATGGTTGTCGTAGAATTCTAAGTAGTTAATTCGCTCGTAAAAAATTCGGGGTCGTCGTTGCATTGCAATAATCACTTCGTCGAGCTCGTCATCCTCATCATTATTAAATAATATTCGGTGATCCATATTTCAGTATTTCACAACAGTTTTATTATTTAAATTAAATTGTAAAGTGTAAAAGAAATCACAATTATTTCACAATTGGTGATAAGATAAAAAAAAAAAATTGATAAATGATAACCTAGAGTTAGCTCGTTATTCCCTAGTAATATCTGGAGTTAAAATCCGGTAGTCAAGATTTCTACTAACCAGGAGTTACCACCTAACTCCTAGTCGTGAAATCCATTTTTTTTGTTAACTTCGAGTTAATGGTTACTCGCACTTTAACTCTAGATGGTGAAACCGGCCCTTAAAGATATACAATCGTTTCGTGAATATTCTTTAATTACAACATGTATGTTTTGTCACCGATACTTAACAAAATGTGTTGTATTAGAATGTAACCTATTCCCCGTTGGTACTGATGTTGTGAACCCCTGCACGCGCCGCACGATTATAGTCACTCAGCATATTGGGTGTAAGCGGACGTATGGGTTCACACGACCGTTAGTCTGTATTACGTAGAGCTACGAGATTGTCTATAATTTGATTTGATTATTATAACGTGTACAATAAAAAACCAGTAGTTAGAACTAACCGTTGAGTGTAAGTTATTTAAGGGTAACCTAACCAACGTTGTAATAAACGTCTCAGTTCGAAAGTACTAGTTGGCTAAACCCTGACAAACGGCAAACCAATAACTCTGTAAGCACGGATTCAACCGGGCTTGCAACAAAATCGGTGTCAGGTGTGGGGTTTGTCACTCGTCAAGGAGCCAATTAACTAGAACAACTCCGGACTACACGATAGCCAAGCGGTCAACTCTTCCGAGCGATCAATCAATTCAATCGACTAAGCAGCCAAGCAGTCGAGTGACCAAGCAGCCAAGCATTCGATTGACCAAGCAGCCAAACAGCCAAGCAGCCAAGCAGTCACGTGATTTGGTCTACCCAACAAGGGGTACTTCAGTATGCAGACTCGGTGCCCATCGCTCAAGATGAAGACAACGTTACTGTGAGTCGTTGTAACTAAAATTATACGCAAACGTGGAGGTAATAACTTAAAGAACAAAAATTTTAATAATTTAAATATTATAATATTAATATCAATTTTATTTTATATAACACCACACGTTCTTTATTTTTGCAAAAAAATTGTTACATATATATATACGTCTGTTCTATTCACGAGTAAATTAATTCGTGGAATAACACAGGGCATATACATAGATATTCTTAACATTTGTTTTTTTTTCCTATATATATATATATATATAATTGTGGATGTAAGCATTATAACCGGTGTCGTGATATAAGTGTAAAAAAAAAAATATATATATATATGCTCATACGTGGGAGCATGCGAATTTAGACATATACATTATAAAATATATACGCATACCGTGTAGAGAATAGTGGGCTGGTCGTTCCATACGGCAATAATACCTAACGGCTTAAATAATAAGGAGAGGTGGATGTCGGCGGAGGACTCCAACGACGAATACCTTCCGGGCGCTGCTTATGATAGTGACGACAGTAGAGTAGGGGCAGATTCTAGACCTAGACCTTTTGTTACGAACCGTCCTCGCACTAGAGCATTCGTCAGCAATGATCCCGACATACCATCAGCGGTGCAAAGCGTAGGAACCAACACCGCGCGCCCCCCATCAGTTGCCACTAACGACACATTCGACGACGTCGTAGCAGCCGCCGCCGCCGCGGTATCCGGCCAGGGGGGTGTAACTCCATACGACGGAACTAGTACACTCTGATAACAGTTTGTGAGACAAACTCTGGGAGCGCTAGTGATGGCGTATATTGCCAACATACCAAAATACCTAAGATTCCCAGACGTAGGTATTACTGATCATAGTAAACATAACCTCAAATTATAATATTATAGAGGCTTTTGAATTTTTTTTTAACGGTGACAAATTTGTCACTTTGTGTTCGACGTTTCAACGTGCTGTTTGCTAAAAACATCGGGCTTGAAGTTTTTTACATTTTTTCACATTCTTATACTCATTTAATTCTTTTGTTCTTTGAACTTATTGAAATATCTTGTGTAGTGTTTGTATTCTGTGCATTTATTTATTATTTGTTTGTATAAATTAATATTAAATATTTGTTTTAATTAAAATGCCTTCTACTGCATGTGTTGTTATAAATTGTGACTCCACGTACGCTGATAAAGTAACACGTCGACATCGTTTCCCTAAGGATACGATTAGGTTTAACATTTGGGTACAGAGGTCTGGCAACAATAAGTTATTGAACAAGACTGTTGATGATGTTTATAAATCTTATGTCATGTGTGACAAACATTTTGAACCTTGTTATAAAAGTTTGGGATTACGTAGGCTGAATGCAAATGCTGTGCCAACATTAAATTTACCAGGTAAAGACACATTTTTTTTCATTTTTTATTTTACATATTATATTATTAGGTATATCATTTAATAACTTAAAATATACTTTTTTTTTTTCATAGAAATTATAAAATATGTTGTTTGTGGGTCACACAATATATTGTAAACAACATCTGTATACAATCAACTACTTGTAAATTATCTAATCTTTGATTCCAATTTTAATTGGTTGATTTGTATTAGTTAATTTAGAAAATTTGATATCCAAATATCAAATCTTCTTGTGCTGATGTCAATAATTGGTTTGTTTTTGATCTAATGTATAAATATGGCATGATGTAGTTATATGTTAACTAAGTTAAATTGTAGTCTCAGAAATATTATGTACTAACAACTTAAATTGTGATGTTCGAGTATCTGTTTTTTGTTAAATAAGGCAGCATGTCAAAAAAAAATTGCTTGAAATTTTAGTTATTGCATGTGTTTATTAATGTATTAATGGATGTTTGATTTATAAATTCTTGTTCATTTTACTTTACTTATTAATATTATGTTTCAACTTTCAGGTATGATTGAGATGTTCAACGTCGACAATGAGAGTAACTCAGAAAATGCAGTATGTCTGATGAATGTATCTACAGTTTCTTCTGTCATGGACATCAGTGTCAACGAAGGTAACTATTAAGTGGTTTTGTTTAACTGTAAATATTAAGTTCATTTAACTTTGATGATTGGTATTTCATTTTTATAATTTATGTATTATTGCAATAGTCAATATCGACAATGAGAGTGACTCAGCAAACGCAGTATGTCTGATGAATGTATCTACAGTTTCTTCTGTCATGGACATCAGTGTCAACGAAGGTAACTATTAAGTGGTTTTGTTTAACTATAAATATTAAGTTCATTTAACTTTGATGATTGGTATTTCATTTTTATAATTTATGTATTATTGCAATAGTCAATATCGACAATGAGAGTGACTCAGCAAACGCAGTATGTCTGATGAATGTATCTACAGTTTCTTCTGTCATGGACATCAGTGTCAACGAAGGTAACTATTAAGTGGTTTTGTTTAACTATAAATACTAAGTTCATTTAACTTTGATGATTGATATTTCATTTTTATAATTTATGTATTATTGCAATAGTCAATATCGACAATGAGAGTGACTCAGCAAACGCAGTATGTCTGATGAATGTACCTACAGTTTCTTCTGTCATGGACATCAGTGCCAAAGAAGGTAACTATAACCTTTTTTTGTATATTTATTAAGAATTGAAATTGAGTTTGTAAAGCTGCTATCAAGTATAACATGTCATGATCATTTACTTGGGGAGACTTAGTTGTTTTTTTTTTCTATCAAAAACTTGTACTTTTCATACAAAGTAATAATATAGTGAAATTGAACGTAATTCTTACTTTCTTAAATGTTAATACTGATAGAAGCAGACAATTAATTATATATTCTAATAAAACATTATTTAATTACTAATTTTTTATAATTTTCAAGGCGGGGACCAAAATGAAAGTACTCCTTTGCTGCCAAGAATACTATTTAGCATGAAAAAAAACTGTAAAAGTTTATTAAAAGACATTAACATTCAACGAAGAGCACAGCTGACACCTCGCAAAGCTCTTTTATACAATTCTGTGAGAGTGTACAAACATCAAAATTTAATACTAAAGAAACGATATTCAGATGCTAAACAGAGAATTAAAATTGCCTATACATACATCAACTCAAAAGCAAACTCTTTAAATGGACTAAATCAGTTTACACAAAATTTTATTGAATCCCAAATGCGGATGCAACCCCAGAAACCACGAGGCAGACGATTTACAATTGATGACAAGGTGTTTGCATTGTCTCTTTTTAAACAAAGTGGGAAGGCATATTCGACACTTTCAAAAGTGTTCGCACTACCTTCACGAAAGGCAATCACTGATCTGTTGAAAAAGGTACCTTTTGAAACAGGCATCAACAAAAGAATTTTTGAACATTTGAAAGTGTCCGTGAAAAAATTGAAAAACAAACTCGATCGATTCTGCACGGTTATTTTTGATGAAGTGTCCATTTCTGCATCATTACAATTTAATGAATCAAACGGTAAGGTTATTGGTTTTGAAGACCTTGGGCAAAGTGATCGCTCAACTAAATTCGCAGATAAAGCTCTTGTGTTCATGGTTCGAGGTATCAGAAAAAAATTTAAACAGCCAGTTGCATTTTACCTCACTACCAGCAACATGAATGGTCTAAAGCTTGCCAAAATTATCAAAGAAGTGATAGAAACTGTACAATCAACTGGTCTTACCATCATTTCTACTGTTTGTGACCAAGCCCCTACTAATGTGGCTGCGATAAATAGATTACGTCAAGAAACAAACACTAAATATATGAAGAAAGAAAAAGAAAACCGTCTTTTTGGTTTTGAAATAAATGATAAGGAAATCATTCCTCTCTTTGATGTTCCACATCTTTTAAAAGGTCTTAGAAACAACCTTATAACAAAAGATCTAAATTTTATTTATGACAACATGCAAAAAAAAGCTTCTTGGAAGCACATAACTCAGTTTTATGAGTTTGATAAAGATCAGAGCACAGAAGGAGATCGTTTAGTACCTAAACTTACTGATGCCCATGTATATGAAGAGAAAATTAAGAAAATGAAAGTGTCACATGCTGCGCAAGTATTTAGTCAACGTGTCGGTGCAATAATGAAGAGGATTGCTGTTATGTCAAACAATTGCACACCGAGTGAGTTAATAACAAAATATTATAGAATCTTAACAGACCTTTTTTTTGTTAATTTTATTGTATATCTAAATTGCTTTTATTTTTTTGTAGGTATTGATCGTGAAGCTGCAGACACTGGTCAGTTGTGCTTATTTGTTGACAACCTGTTTGATAGTGCAAATGGAAATGTCATACAACCAACACCTGGCAAGGATCTTCGTAGCGCAGTCACATTGACCTCTCCTCACTGGGTATTTTGGAGTAAAGCTTTAGACGTTCTACGGAGTATGAAGTATGAAGCAATAAAAAAAATTCCATCAATTGCCAACTGGATAACTACTATTCAAGGACTTCAACTAATTTGTAAGTGACTTCTAAAGGCAGGTTTCAAATACATTCTTCTAAGAAATTTCAATCAAGACCCCATAGAAAATTTTTTTGGATCAATTAGAAGTCACGGATTAAGGAACATCAACCCAACACCTGCAAATTTTGTTTCTTCATTTAAATCTCTAGTGATCAATAATTTTACTTCTACTCATTCTGTTGGTGCAAATTGTGAAGACGATGATAGTGATGGCATTTTGGACAACTTGAAAGATTTTTTATTCAATGAAATCCCTTTAAATGAAGAAAATGAAGATGAAGAAAATTGTTCTGCTCAACATGATACTTTGACTACATTCCCTACATTAGAGCAAACTGGAAGTTTAATTAACTCTGGCAGTAAAGCATACGTCAGCGGCTGGATTATAAAAAAAATTAAAAAAATTACAAAAAATTGTACAGTTTGCATTTCAAAATTATCAACACCGAAAATCTTAAAGGAACATTTCATTATTCAGGCTCGCCAATACATAGATTGTAATTTATTATATCCTGACCAAGATACTATAGATTTATATAGTTTCATTATACAGCTTTTTAATTCAAATTTTCATAAATTTGTATTTAAAAATAATGGTTTTAATGAGTTTCTCTCATTAATTTCAAAATGTGCAACTATTGAAAATTTTAAATGTTCAAATCATGATTTAAGTAATATGTTCCTTAAAACTGCTTTTAAACTTTTAACGTACAGTTATATTAATAATATTAATAGAATTTTAAGCAAAGGAGAAAAATCAAATACTTTGGATCCAATTAAACAATCTGCTATTTTGTATAATAATAAATATTCTAAGAAAAAGAAAGTTTTACTTCGTCAAAATGTAAATTATTTGTAGCTTTGTAGTATATTAATATTGTTATTGTTATATTTTGGTTAATTGTACCTAAAATATAAATTATTTGTAACTTTGTATTATATTATTATATTATATCTAAAATGTAATTTCTGAAAATGTTTTTAATAAATATATTTATATTACACTATTATTTTGCAATTCAATACTTTATTTCAGTTTCAAATGTGAATAAAAAAGTAAAAATAATAATCGATAGCGAACTATCGATAATCTAGTACTATCGATTTTCTAGTGCATTCGATAGTATAGTTATTGTGACAAACGACGGGAGCGCTGGTGTCGTTCGTTGTATCAATACTTTGTTAGGCAGTTGCCTTTCTATTTAATCTTTTTTCTATGTATCCGGCACTACTGACCTACATATCAATCTAGCGAAACCTCAGCCGGCCCGCTGGGGTTTCGTTAGCCGTTGACGGACGGTACAGATCGCGTCCTCGGGTTGCGGATGGAGGAACGCCCGGTTCCCCCTGTTTCGGCAGGGTCGGGTAGCTCGCGAATAACTAATAGCGGGCCGTGGACAGCTTCGATTAAATTACCCGTAGTTCCGAACAGGATGTCCTCTGGGTCGGTTCACGGTCGCCGGTGGGTGCACCGAGCCCACTGGTGGTGTTCTCAAGATGTGTTGGGTGCACGGGCGTCGGGGTTTTGCCCCGTCCGGCAGCCCTGCGTCTCAGGGCTTAGTCAGGTCAGGTCGTGTCTCCGGGACACTGCGGTGAGCGACTTGTCCTGCAGCTGATGGCAGGTCTGTCTGTGAGTCCATTCTTCGGTAGACGAGGCCGGTCGTTGTAGTATGTCCAACCTTTTGACTGAAAGGGAGAGATGGGTCTCAGTGGGGCCGGGTAGCTGGCGGCTCCGCGGATGGGTGACACTCCCTCTACGTCGGTTAGAAAACCGGCGGCGCGGAGTTGCGGCTGCCGGTGGCTTGTCCGTCTGCACCCGTTGTACGTCCTTGGATGATCACGGCGGGTGTGGGGTCTCTCTGTTATTCCACTCGAAAGGGTGGCGGCCTAGATTAATTTCTGTGCCTCTCGGACGAGCGTCTGGGGTTAAGGTCGACCGAATGCCCGATTTGCCAACTAAAATCCGGGAGACCTTTTTCGGGTCGCACATCCAACCGAAGATGTATTTTTCGGTACTACGGGCGTGGGAGGGGCCCCGTCGGTAACGACGCCTCCCACCGCGAGTGGTCGGAACTGGCTCGCTGGTCTACTGACAACTGTTCGTTGTCGGTAAGGAGTTTCGTAGTGGCGGTTCCTTCGCGGGTACTATGTGGTTATGTCGAATAGAAGCTTCGTGCTCCCGCTGACAGGTGAAGACCTCTGGTGAATGGTCGTCACGATTGGGGGGTGTGAGCCCACTGGTCGCTGGCGGTTCCTCTCGGGCGTCCAGCCGCTATACCGGTGTAGTCTTCATCATCGGAGGTTTGCCTGCAGCCATACGCAGGTGGTGTGTGGGTAGCACACAGCCTTACCGGGCTAGTTAAATGGCACTAGAGTTTAACTTATGGTACGGGGCTTCGGCTCCGGTGCTGGTGGTCCTTAGACGACCCACCCGCGGCGCGGACGCTATGGCGCCCTCGCTCGGGTGAACCTCTGCGGCTCGTAACTAGCGCAAAGCGCTAATACACGGTCCGTAGTTGTAGCCCTCGGATACCAAACCAAGGATACTCATGACCTACATATCAACCCACGCGCCGACGAGTTTACCTTAACACACACACACACGCGCGCAACGACGCGCAGACGTCCGATACTAACACTAACGCGATAAATACGGGTAATACATCTAATATGGCTTTAGCACTGGGGGAAGCTCTCCGTCTAATCCCGTGCTTCGACGGCACAGTGCCGTCGGATATTTTCCCCTTCATCAGCGCATGCGAAATCGCCTTGACCAGTGTCGCCGACGGTTGCAGACCGATCTTACTGAGCGCCATAAAAACCAAACTACGCGGGAACGCTTATGCGATCACGCAGTACCGGGACGTTGAGCGATGGGAATCACTTAAAACCTTACTAGAGGAAGAATTCTGCGCTCAACGGACCGCTACGCATATGCAACTTGAATTGAACGCACCGCGACAGCGAGAGGGAGATACGGTCAGCAGCTACTCGAATCGGATACAAACATTGTTCCATGAACTATGTAATGCAAGTGTGGTAGGAAAAACGGCCGCCGAAGCCGTAATTATCCGCGAACACATAAAGGGGCAAACGTTAGCCATATTCATTGAGGGACTAAGGCAACCCATGAAAACGATAATTAAAGCAGGTAAACCGGCATCGTTGGAAATGGCAATAAAGGAGAGTATGGAGGAAGAACGATTGTATAAATCCGACAAGAAGTCGCAACGTTTTTTCTCCAACTCTAAACCAGGAGGAAAGACCCGATACTGTAACCGATGTAAAACTAACACTCACCATACAGAAAATTGTCGTTTTATTAAAGGCACACAGACGGGAAAATCCAACCATTCGACCCCACACCTGACACCAATTTTGTTGTAAGCACGGATTCAACCGGGCTTGCAACACTGACATCGTATCGGTACCTGAATCATATTCATCATTTTTTGTTTTAGAAATGATGAAAAATATATCCCATCGATAAAACAAAAACTATATTCATGTAATCATATTATATTTTTAATGTTTTAAGGTTATTATATAAGTACAACTACTTTGTTATTATTATAAACTTTTTTTACATTGTTAACCATGTATACAGATATAGAAATGTAGTATATAGTAATATATACCAACAAGTATAGTGACTACTCATATTTATAATATATGTACAATATTTTTACATGTTCAAATGCTTGAAGTTTTATACAACAGAACGTATATTTGTAAAAACTTAAGCTCAACACGTTTATACGCAACAGTGTATATACGTGTAGGGCATAAGTTATGTTCCACAGAAGCGATTGTGGGTTCGTACGTTAGATCTATGTGTGTAGATGGCAAAGTTCCAGAGATCCTCCTGACTGGAGGGTCCAGTGTTACGGGTGTATCGCACCTTCGTTGCTGCTCGTCTCACTTACCACTATCATGATCTGACAACACGTTCCTATGTTCCGAATCCGACGCTCGGTAGCTGTGACGTCGTTGAATCGGGCGGTACTCTTTTCGCCCAAAAACGACCTTCCTCTTTTCGCCCACGTCCTCTTTTCGACCAAGTATGATAAAATAGTTTCCTCTTTTCGCCTAAAAATAATTGCATTATTTTCGCCCACGGTTTCATGTTCGACATTTTGGAAAGCACTGTCTCAAGATGATTTATGTTTGATATAATATCGATACTAATTGGTATGGGTCAACTAAAAAATGAAGACAAAATACAACAGTACAATAGAGGAGAGATAAGTCGGTATGCATTTCTTAAATCAATATCATTCAACTATACAAAAAATTTAAATTTAAATTAAATCCTAATCCATGACATAACATTTTTTTGACGACGTCATAACAACTAATGACAAATACATACCTATTTTATATTATATAATAATTATTTTAATGGGCACAAACACAAATACATTTTTGGAGAGTAATAGAAGCCGCCTCCTCGTGGTGCTCTCTGGGTTATGCTAAATGGCTTTATTAAATTAATTTTTGAGACAGTGCTTTCCAAAATGTCGAACATGAAACCGTGGGCGAAAAGAATGCAATTATTTTTAGGCGAAAAGAGGAAACTATTTTAGCATACTTGGTCGAAAAGAGGACGTGGGCGAAAAGAGGAAGGTCATTTTTGGGCGAAAGGAGTTACGCCCGTTGAATCAGTGGCGGCTCGTCAGGGGAGGCAAGTGAGGCTGAGCCTCACCTAGCTATTGTACAGAAAAAGGAGGTATATATACTATATTTATAGTTATTTCCAATCGACTTTAAGAATATTATATTCAATAATATAATGTACATTTTAAAATACAAAATAAATTCATTTTGTCGTATATAATATAATTATCATAGTACATACTTTGTCTCTGTTATCAAAAATCATGACGAAGACGTTCGTTGAACGATATAACGATCTCGATGACAGCCGAAGAGTGCCGAGAGGCCAGTAATATTTAGCCTCAGACGAGATGGGACGGCCGTACAATGATAAAATATATAATGGTAGAGGGGGAAATCGGAATTTTATTATGAAATGAGGATGAACGATTCGGGCCTCAGAGTTTGTTAACATTATCCATTAGTCTTTTGTCGAAGCGACGTAACTTCCACTAATTGAAATAGGAACTGGGAGGTTGTCTTAATGGATATAATGTCGTGTAGTGTAAGTGTATAGGTACCTACCCACAATACTTTTATCACAAACTAAAGATATTGGTTCATATCAAATATCAATCAAATAATAATTAACACAATTAATAATTATTATTCTATATGAAATTTTATACTGCCTTGTAGTTTGTAGTGTTTGTACCTACTATAGTTGATACTAATGATTTAATTATGAATTTACTCGAAACACCATTTTCTCGACGTAGTGAAAGTAACAAACGTCAGATATTAGATGACGGTCGTCCTGTAGTTTCTTTACATAATTTAAATATAAAAAATTCTAATTCTAAGATGTGTTCTCGTTTAAGGAATCTTGGTATGATTCACACAAGTGGTTATGTGGTAGCTTTTATGAACAGCGGTTGTATTGTTGGCCTTGTGTTTTACTAGAGCACTATAGATGTAGGTATTCTCATCCGCCATTTTGGTTCCAGTTCAAATGAATGATAACGGATTATGATTATTTCCTATTTTTGTCTTTTGCGTTATTTATTTTATAAACATCGACAAAAAAATTAATTTAATTTAATTGATTACAAATTCAATTTAATTCGCTTTGGTTGAATATTGTGTCCATGTTTTTCACTGTTTTGTTTATCGTTTTTCTAATATAATACATCTTTTACAGCTCAGTTAAAGTAAAATGCCTTGTTGTAGTGCCGTTAACTGTAGTAACAGGTCGGAAAAGGGATTTAAATTGTTTAGATTTCCTAAGGACGATCGAGGAGCAAAATGGGTGCAAAATATGCGACGTGGAGATAAATGGTCACCAACTGGTTCGTCACGGCTTTGCGAGGTACATTATACGTTGTTTTTTTTTTTTTATTTTAATGTAATATGAAAAATTATGTAATTTTCTTAAATAATTTTATAGATACATTTCGAGAACTCTCAATTTGAAAGCCATCGTTTGGACAATTGGAGAAAATTGAAACCAAATGCTATACCAACCTTATTCAATGTGCCAAATCCACCACCAATGTTTGATCCACCTCCACGAAAATCGATGTATAAGGTTAGATATTAATTTTGTCTTTAAATAAAGAGGTTGTGCGTTAATAGCTTTTAAAAATTATATTAATAATATTCTTAGAAAATTGTTCTATATATTATGTAAATAAAACCTATTCAAAATACAAAGCTAAAAAAATTAACTTACATCACACTAGTCCACCCAAAACTTTCTTATGGAATTTCTGAATGGCGAGGAACATATAAATATACTTTCATCATCTTGAAAAGTTGAAACCATTTTAAAATCAGTACTCAAATTAATTTTCTATAAAACTATTTTCTTTCTTATGGTTGACTTATATAAATAATTAAAAATATGAAACTTGAAATTATTGTATACCTACAAGAAATTGTATAATATGAAAATATGCATTGATATTCCATGCTATAACTTTAATACTAACTTTCAGGCTAACCCCAATGTCATCGTACATTCGTAACTAACCTACAGTATTTGGGTAACAAAGCTTTAAATATAAATTCATTCAATTTTGTATTAGGTAAATATAATTTGAACACTCACAGTTCCAATAGTTTTAAAATATTCATGGTATATAGTATACAACTTATGTTTTATTGCAATAATATTTTTAGAATGATCGTACTAACACAATATTAACTTACTTATTAGTTGTTACTATGTTATACCTACATATTATCTTAATTTTCACGTTGTAGCATAAAAATTAACTATTTTATATTTGTATTTACCTACTTAAATTAGATCCTTTCTCTTCAAGCACTGGATAAATTTAAAACTTTACAGATAGGCTCAATCTTTTGAAGGACTTAGGACACTTTACCTTTAGAGTATAAGCAGAAAGAGATATAAATATTTTTGTGTTATTTAATATTATTGAAATTAATATAATACATTTTAATTTGTCAGTTGGTTTTTCATTTCAGAATTCTATTAAAGATGTCAACATCCAATCACAAATAGTGGATTCGCCTAATCTTCCAATTTTTCAAGATGTACTTCATGTTCCACAGATTGAGGTAATTAAATATGTATTTTTAAAGTAATATAATATAATTTTCATAAAAAATAACAATAATTGTATACAAAACGTATAGGTATTACATTTAAATTAGTTGTTATTATACAAATATTATACAAATTAAAATAGTGGTTTAAGAAATTGAGTACATAATATAATATTATGTTGTTATAATTGTATAATGATTAAATTTGTATTTTAAATACAATATATTCAAATATTGTTTATTTATTTTGTATTGTTCTTAACTTGATAATTATACTAATTTTACAATTTTTATTTAACAGCAGCCGGAAGAGGCAACATCTTTGCGACAGGAAAATCAAGATTTGAAGTTGGAAGTACATAAATTGCGGCAACAAATGGAAGAAATGGATAAAACAAGACGATCCTTCTTGACTGACGACCAAATAAAGATGTTGGAGCAAGGTAGAATGTCTCAATGGCCTAATGAGAGCATTATACAAGGTCTTAAATTCAGATTTGCCCTATCAGTCCATGGATATGAATATCTTCGAGATTCGGGTTACCCATTGCCGGCATATAGTACAATAATGCGACGAATCCAAGACTTTCAATTAGATTTTGGGATTTTTAAGGATGTCATTGAATTACTTAAATTTAAAGTGGAAACCATGGACCCAATGGACAGATTTTGTATTCTATCATATGATGAAATGCAGATTAGTGAACAACTTGATTTTGATAAAAACGTTGGTAAGTTTGTTGGTTATGCAACTTTGGGTAATAATTTGAATAGTCTTGGAGAAAAAATTTATGTGGTCATGCTTCGAGGATTGAAAAATAGTTGGAAACAAATGGTAGCATGTCATGTAACTCGTAAAGAAACAATTGATTCTAGACTTATACATGATTTCATGCTAGACTGTATCACCACTGTTGAGTCAAGTGGTCTTCGAGTCGTTGCACTTTCATCAGATTTAGATGGCAGAAATAGGAGTTTATGGACTTCATTAAACATCCAAGCTTCAAAAAATGGAGTTCGTAGTAACTCTTTTTCCTATAATGGCCATGATATATTTGTCATTCCTGACCCTTGTCATTTGTTAAAAAATTTGAAAGCTGCAATGTTAAGGCAAAAAATGTATTTACCCGAATCGTTTGTCGAACACGAGCAACTTCCTACTACTATAGTAGATGGGTCATATGTCAAAACTTTATGGCACTATGAAATATTTCATGGATTTGAAAAACGCCTCTTACATCATCTTCGAAGAGAAGACATTGATCCCACTAATTTTGAAAAAATGAATGTTGGTGCTGCTGTACGATTCTTTTCACCCAAAACTTCCAGTGCATTGAAAACTGGAGTGGAAATGGGAATTTTACCAAGCGAGGCTCTAACAACTGCTTACTTTATTATGATAATTCATGATTGGTTCTCTCTTTTATCATCAAAAGTTAGAAAAACATCAATCACTTCACGAAATTGTGATGTAAAATATATTTTTTTACATTCAATAATTGATCTATTTCAAAATACTGTGTTTCAAGATGGTTGGAAACCATTAAACTATGGTTTTGTTCTTGCCACTTTAACATTTTGTGATGTTGCTGAATTTTTATTTAAAAACGGTTTTGATTTTGTATTAGGACACCGGTTTAGTCAAGATGCTACTGAAAATATTTTCTCCCAAATTCGTCGCAACTTGCGATAATAATATAATATTTTATAATTTTTGTAGGAATTTTAGCAATGATACAAAATGGTTCCTTTATTGTTCATCTTCATATTATAAATTATGTATTGGGTATCACCAATATTTTAAGCAATAAATTGCAAAATACAAATGGGACATTAGGTGAAGCAGCTTGTCTAATTAATGGAATTATAAATACATTTGAAAATAGTAGAAATTCAGATTCATACTCAGATGTTTGGAATGCAATAGTCACATTTTCTCTTGAAAATAACATAGATTTGGAAATGCCTTCGACAATAGCTACATGTGAGTATTTTGAATACCTACTTTATAAAGTTAACATGATACCTAATGTTAAACATAAATAAAATTATTTTTTTTTATTTTTTTTTTAGTATCAAAAAGAAAAAGACAAGAGCCTGCTGCATTACAGAATTTTCATGTTACAACAACCACTGGTGCAGACGATGGAGGTATTCAATATGAGGATAATGTCAAAGAATATTGGAAAAAACATGCTTTCTATCCTGTGATTGATAGTATTTTAGTTAACATGAAACACAGATTTTCACCAGAAAGTCTAAAACTGGCCATATCAATTGATAACTTCATTAATCTAGAATATAAACAAAGTGACATTTTTGTAAACCAGTATAAAGTAATTTATTAAATCATGTAGCCATGTACCTAAGTAATACTATTCATTAATATTATAATTAGTCAGATTTTGTTCTCTTATGTTTTCAGGCATTATTAAATATTAATGAAACTGACTTAAAATCCGAAATTTTGGTTGCGAAAAATTGTTATGATACTCAATTGGAAAAGATTAACAATCGTCAGGAACATTTGAATCAGCTAAAAGGTATCGTGGAAAAATCTGTTTTCCCAAATTTATACAAAATGCTACATTTAGCGCTTTCAATTCCTACAAGTTCTGCATCTTGTGAAAGAACGTTTTCAGCTATGCGTCGAATTAACACATACATAAGGTCAACCATGCTACCAAATCGATTTTCAAAGTTATCAATCATATCAATTGAGAGAGATTTGTCAAACGTTCTAAACAAAGAAGATATTTTAAATAAATTTGCCAATACCGAGCGGAGGCTTAAGCTGAAATAGTTATCTTTACATGCCATACACACTACAAAATGTATAGTAATAAAATAATATTATTATTTAATAATGAATGTTATTTGAGGAACGTGTATGGGGGGTGTGGGGGGCAAAGCCCCCCACATTTGTTATTCATATTAAATATGTTAGGGCTGAAGCCCCCCCTAACTTTAAGGTCTAGTTACGCCTATGGTCGCAAGGAAGGCTCAATGCCCACTGCACTTAAAGCATTGCGAGCAATTAGATTAATATCTGTATCACAGTTTGTGTCTGAAGTTAAAAGAAGCAGTTATATGAGTAACTCTGATCAATTTTTATTACATTTCTGTAAAGAGAAAAGAAAGTCTACATTAGAAACGAAGTCTCTTATTGTTGTACCCAACAATGTCTCAACATCTGAAATTTCTAAAATTACATTTCAATATTTTTCTCTCGAAGATTTCAGTGGGATAATGACAAATCATGACATAAACTGTACTTATTATATTGCTGGAAGCACAACAAACGCTGTCACAAAACACGTTTGTACAACATGCATTAAATTCCTTTCAAATCAAAATTTACCTGAAACTGAGTTTATTAGAAAAGCAAAGCTCTACACAAGTGGTGCAAACCAAGGTGGCCTGAAAGATCCTTGTTTAGAAATACTTTCATTAGTCTGTCATTGCGAATATTATTTTAAAATCCACAAAAATTTCATTTTAAGGAATGAAAATACTGAGTTGATACAACGTTTAATAGAAGATATTCAGATTTTGTTTCCCGATTGCTGTAATGTAAAACAAAAAATTGTTAAGCATTTTTTTACTGTTCGTTCTTACTGTTTAAAGAATTTTTCAGAAAACATCAATAATCGTAAAATTGCATATGGAACTGCGACTGCTAAACGTAGAAAGTGTTAAATTGTTTTGAAATATTTCAAGACTGATGTCTAAAACTAATGTTTGTTTTGTTATTACTATTAATTATTATATTATTTTATTATTACTATTATTACTATATTTTTTTGATTTGTTATAAAATGATGAGTAGATTGTGTTACTTTTTAATAAATTCACATAAAACATTTCAATACTGTTGTCAAAAACTTTTATTTGTTTTGTTATTACTATTTTATTTTGGATTGTTTTAAAATTATATTTGGATTTTGTTACTCTTTAATAAATACATTTATGACTTTTCAACTCTGAAAACTATTGTTTGTTTTGTTATCACTGTTGTCTATTGTTTTTGTCATAAAATTTTGTTTAATTTTTGATAAATGTGCTTAAAATTACAAATTGATTAATTGATGTTTAAAATATTTTACTTAGAATAAGTTGTGAAAGTATGCAAGCAAGGTGGTGTACACATTACCAGTATTTTTTAAATATAATATGTATTGATGAATAAAAAGTATATTATACTTGTATTTTTTTTAAATATCCTCATTGTAAATTTCTGTTTATGCCACTGTGCAAGTATGTTAAATTATTTATTGAATATAAATACCACAAAAGTGGTAAATATAGCTAATGGCCCCTTGAAAAAAGATTTTGTGACCCTCGATTGGTCCATTAAATTTTTAATGAACCGTTAAATTTAATAAATTGTTTATGCGACCTAGCATTAATGCAGAAATTATTTAATTATTTGATATTGTATTCATCTAAGTAATCAGAAACTTGAGGCAAAAAAGAGTACAATTTGAAAATGGTATGCCATTTTTCAAGCTTTTGTTCTATTGCTTGTTTCTCGGCTAGTAAATCCAATTCAATGTCATTGTTGATGAGTTGATTATTGATTTGAGTATTTTTAGAATCCTTAAATTATATTTAAAAATTAGCATGTAATTAATTTCAAAAATAACAAATAAATGAATAAATAATAATTACTTTTATATTACCTTTTCTTTTTTATTAGGAGAAAATGTCTTGTTTCTATCACTTTCAGAGTATCTTTGAGACATTTTAAGATTAAATTTGTAACACCAATTATTGTAGTAATTGTCCTATATTTAAGATTAATAAGTAGTAATATTTTTTTTTTAATAATTGTTTAAATTAATTTTAAAAAAAAATACCGTTTATTTTGGCAGTCAGCAACTGGGTAGTTTCAAGCTTTCAATCGTCCAAATAAAGGTAAAGATATACCTAATGTGTACAATTTTATACAATCCAGTTTCAAAAACTCAAATATCAAGGGAAATAAAAATAAATTTGACTTAAGTATATTAAAAGTTAAAACACATAAATTCCGAATATTATTATTTTATGTTCCGAATGCTGCAGCATGATAGTGAAAACTGAATAATGATAAAGATAAAATGAACTGGAACCAAAATGGCGGACGAGAATACTCCCCTTTATAGTGCCTTAGTTTTACTCAGTAAAGTAAAAAATGTTTGGTCTTCTGATGGTTATTTTGATTTGAAAAACTTGTCAAGAAGTGTAAAAAAACATGAAGCATCAAAAGACCATATAAATAACTTCATTGGGTTGGTCCGGTTGGAAAAAAATAAAGGAACAATTATTGATGCCTTAAATGAAGGTTCTCGTTTAAGCAAAATATTGTATAACGACAATGTTAGAAAAAACAGATTAGTGTTGTTACAAATAATTGAGGTTGTAATACTATTAGGTAAACAAGAGTTGGCTTTTAGAGGTCATGATGAGAGCACTTTATCTATTAACCAGGGAAACTTTCGTGAAATGTTTAATTTGCTCATTAAACAAAATGCTGAGTTATTATCTCATTATGAAAAAATTAGCAATGTTTTTACAGGCCAATCAAAAACAATTCAAAACGAAATTATACACTGTGTTTATGAATACATAATTGATGTCATAAAATCTGAAATTAATGATATTCATTTTTTTGCTGTTATATCAGACGATACAACTGATATTGTGGAAAAATCTCAATGTGCAATTACTTTGAGATATGTAAAAAAAACTGGTGAGTTAAAGGAGAGTTTTTTAGGTTTTCATGATGTGAGTAGTAGCAAAACTTCTGAATCTCTTTTTAATTTAATAACTAGTGTATTAGATCCATATAATTTTAGAACTAAGTTGATAGCACAGTGTTACGACGGGGCCAGCGTTATGGCTGGCCATGTTAGTGGTCTTCAAAAAAGAATTAGAGATGAAGCACCAAATGCTCTATTTACTCATTGTTGTGCACATCGGTTAAATCTAGTTTTACAACAAGGAAGTTATTGTGTGCCCCAATCTCGAATATTTTTTGCAACCCTTTTAGGAATATCTGTATTTTTTAAAAAGTCTCCAAAACGAACATTTGTTTTAGATACAATTATTGGCAAGCGTATACCTATAGCTAATGAGACTCGCTGGTGCACACGATCAAAAATTTTAAATTTTGTTGTTTCAAATTTAGATAAGTTATTAGAAGTAATGGAATGTATTAGAGATAATTCAGAGTCAGGAATGGAGTCTATAAATGGAGCTAAAGGTTTTATAAATAGCTTAAAAAAATTTGAATTTGTATTTTTCATGATGATATATAAAGACATTTTTAATATAACTGATACATTATTTTCAATTTTACAACTTAAATATTTAGATGTGGCCTATTGTGTTGAGCAAGTAAATTCAGCTATTAATAAAATCAAATCTTTAAGAAATGATGATCAGTCCATTTTTTTTTTTAATGAAGCAAAAAAATATAATTTTCTTAAAAGGTCAGAAAGGTTGTCTGAAGCTGAAACTCTAAATAAGTATAAAATGTTACAATTTGAAATATTGGATAATATTATATGTCAATTGACTGACCGTTTCCAAGATTTAAATAAACTAAAATTTTTATCTCTAGTTGATACTTCCAAATTTAAATCATACAAAACTGATTTTCCTTATGAAGGATTTAATTGTTTAACTTTAATATATAAAGAGATATTTGATACAGATCAATTAAAAAATGAATTGTCAGTTATTTACTTTGATGAGCAATTCCATAACCAAAGTATTCAACAATGTGTGAAATTACTAAAAGAGTTTGAAGAGTCTGGATTATTAAAAGAAGCATATAAACTGTTTTGTATTGTTTTGACTATACCATCCACCAGTGTATCTGTTGAAAGAAATTTTTCATGTTTAAAACGCATTAAAAGTTATCTAAGAAATTCTATGACAGAAGAAAGATTGTCTTCCTTAGCTACAATCTCTATTGAGAAGGATCTAATAAACACTTTATCAAAAAATTATGAAAAATTATATGAAAAAATAATTGACAAATTTGCATTACTCAAAGACAGAAGAATAGATTTAATTTACAAAACATAATATAAAAAAAAGATTTATTTTTATAATATTTTTGTTTTTGTTTTAGTATATGAGATTTATGAAATAAGTATTTTATTTTTTTTTATGTATATGACATGAAATAAATATATAGTTTATATTATATGGTTTATTATTAATATATTTTTAAAGGTTAGAACTAATTAATATTAAAAGTGAACTTGAAACTCATTGTTATATTTTAACAGCATTTTTTCTCCCATACATTTTGAAAATATCTGCCTCACCCCTCAAACGGTTCACGAGCCGCCACTGCGTTGAATTACATACTTTAATAACATTTTCTGTAATTTTCTGATGAAATAAAAAAGTCATATTTAAAATGTAATCGCATATAATGAAAACTTTTTTCATACAAAAATGTATTGTTAGTATAATTGTATTATGTATTATATCACAGTATGTTGTATAAATATTTAAGAATGTATAATATTTTGAAAAAAACGTATTGTTTACATGAATAGGTATTGTACGACAATATTGAAAGAGTAATATTTAAACTGAATGATTAATATTTTTCAGTTTCATAATGAAAAGAAATACAATCACTAAACACAAACGTATGGAATCTATCGGGAATGGACTGATTGAGATTGAACGATTTAAATGCTGCTCAAAAACATTTATTATTCAGAACAAGGAAGAAATAATAAACTACGAAATATTTTTTAGTCATATTTCTGATATGTTAATTTCAATGTTAAAAAATCGAGTCAACAGTCTTCAATAAAATTTAATTTGCATGTTGATAGTACGTATGAACAACACATGAAATACGAGACATGTCATTTAAGACTTCAAACGTATTAGCATGTAATTCATCTGATTTTAATATTTTATTAAACAAATTGTTTAACAAACTATTATATGAGGAAGCACAGTTTATTGTTAAAGGCGAAATGGGACAGATCGCCGTGGCCGTTTTGCTGTGGCCATTTCGCCGGGAGGACATTTAGCCGTGAGCCGTTTCGCCGTAGGGACATTTCGACATGGTCAAAAAATTGTGTATACACAAAAAATAACTTTAAATGCACCCTATATAATGTTATATGTATATTATTGATATTATTGGATTTTTCTTATTTATCTTATATTATCTTAAAATGTCTACACATCTCCCATGGCCTTCGACGACGATCACGATTACAATTATTGTGGCCAGTGCCGTATCCAGGGGGTGGGCTTTTGGGCTTAAGCCCCCCCCGAAATCTCAGGAAAAATATTTTTTTAGTAATGCGTTATGCGTAATGGGTTCATATCACAGAACAATATCATATTATGGTTCATGTCATAGTAATAATGTTGACGACCTTTTAGTATATTAAGGTTGTGGTGACGCGGTAGTCTTATCACCACGTCTTACTCACTCCGCTCGCGTTACCGCGCTATACGCGCCCCATGATAATATATTGATAACAATAATCTTATTCGTGATACCATCATAAAATAATGCAATACTCCAATATACCTACTATCATTAATTATCAACATCAATTTGTGGCTTTTTGCTTTTTAGTTTTTACTTTATATTATATTTAGTGAAGTGTGTCAGTTTTATTAGTTTATAAAATGAATGAAAACGAAAATGAACCTAAGAGAAAAAAAACCAAAACATTGTATTCATACTTTAGTTCAAATGTAACTACTTCTGCAAATATTTGCATCAATGAACAGGTGAGTTAGGTACTTAAATATACAGTAATACAGTATATTTAATATTAAATTCATACATATATTTATAAACTCATGAATATTAAATTAATCATCACCAATAACTGAAATATCACACATTAGACCAATACCTAAAATACATACATTTTACCTTTTAGGTCAGTACGAATTTAGGGGCAACTAATGATAGACATAGAGGCAGTATTTCTGTTAACTCAGCGAGCAGAACAAATATAGATGAACATGTTACAGAACCAGAATTGGTATGAATTAAAATGAATTGTATTATGTATCTACCTATAATATAAATTTTTATGTTGAATTTGTTTTTTAATACCAACAGTCAGTACATAATATGTTAAAATCATGTTATGTAAGTTACCTAGTTAAAAACATGTGAAAACCTAAAATTATTATTAAATAATAAATTAATAATAATTCAGGTATTGTAAAAAAGTTTGTTTAATACTGTTATTATCAAATATATTATTTGTGCTTTGTAATAATATAAATGCACAGATTAGGAAGTAGCTTATTTAAATTATTTTTAATGCTTTGCTAGCTTTAAAATTTCTTTTCAATTAATTTTTAGTTTTTCACCTAAATTATTTAGTTGTTTTTAAAATAGTTAACCAGCTACTTGCTTTTTGGCATTTTGGTTTCCACAAATAAAAATTTTATACATAAACCTAACCTATGGCCTTCTGCTAATTAATATTGCATGTTGCTTGCTTATTTCATTTTAACTTATATTTTTAGGAATCAAACCCAGTGACCAATAATTATAAATATGATATTGGCACTCATATTAAGAAAAATAAACCAGAGCGACTGAATGATTTAGAGTTAGCTGATGTTTTAAAAAACTTATGGAAACCTGACAACACTTATAAATTTGAGGCAAAAACATTTGGAAGTCAGTCAAGAATGTTTAATTTATCATGGTTGGAAAGGTGGTCTTGGTTAGCATTTTCAAACATTGAAAAAGGTGCATTTTGTAAATATTGTGTGTTGTTCTATAAAAGTGAATATGCTGGGAAAGGCATGCATTCTCCACCTACATCTTTAGTCACTCAACCTTTTTGTAATTGGAAACATGCTATTAGTATCTTCAATAATCACCAGAACAATGAGTATCACAAGTTTTCTAAACTAAAAGCTGTTGAATTTTCAAAAATAATTGATCAAAAACAAAATGATGTAATTGTTCAAATGCATAAAAGAAATGAAAAGGAGATTAAAAATAATAGAGAAGTTCTAAAAACAATAATTAAAACAATTGAGTTATGCGGAAGGCAAGGATTAGCTCTTAGAGGTGGACATGATTTTGGTGAACTTAGTCTAAATACTCCAATAAAAAATGATGGTAACTTTAGAAGCTTATTACGCTATCGAATTGAAAGTGGTGATAACTTATTATTAAATCACATTCAGAACTGTAACAAGAATGCTTCTTATATAAGTGCTAATGTTCAGAATGATATTGTTTCTGTTATTTCTGAATATATGCAGCATTACATTTGTGACAAAATACGAAAGGAAAAATACTTTACAATATTAGCTGATGAGACAACAGATATAAGCCATGTTGAACAGTTTTCATTATGTATACGATACTTAGAAAAAAGTTCAAATTTTGAAAAAGATAATACATATATAATAAGAGAAGATTTTCTACAATTTGTTCCTGTCCATAGTACTGTAGGATCTGAATTGGCCAACACTATTATAAGTACTTTGACATCTTTAGGACTAAATTTAAAAAATGCTCGAGGGCAAGGGTATGACGGTGCAGCAAACATGAGGTCTGCATTTAGAGGAGTTCAAGCAGTTATAATGAAACAATTTCCAAAAGCACTATACACGCACTGTTTTGCTCATTGTTTAAACTTATGTCTTAACGATGCATCAAAAGTGCAACAAGTGAGAAATGCTCTGGGTGTTGTACAGGAAGTAAGTGCATGTTTTCGTGCATCAGCTAAACGGTCAACTGTACTACGGAAAAAATTAGAATCTAAATCCTTTTCTGGGTTGAAAAAATTTTGCGAGACTAGATGGGTAGAACGACACGAGTCAATTTTAATTTTGGTTGAAGGTTTTATTGAAATAATTAGTGCATTGGAAGAACTTATGTCAATAGAACATGATAAAGCAGTTTTTCCATTACATAAATCTATGTGTAATTTTAATTTTATTATAACTATCTGTATTTTGGAAAAGGTCCTTGGAATAACTTATTTTATTTCAAAATATCTTCAAACAGAAAATATTGATTTATCCATTGCAATAGAATCTGTAGAATTGACAATTCAAAAATTACAAGATTTACGGACGGAAGAAACTTTTTTTTCTATATTTCATCGTGCTTGTGAAATCGCAAAAGAAGTTGGTACATCACCAACCATACCAAGAGTAGTCGGGACTCAAAAACATCGAGAAAATTATGCCATACTCAATAATGACCATGTCTCTTACTACAGACAATCATTATATTATCCATATTTAGATGATATTTTAGCATCATTTAATGAACGTTTTAAAATGAACTCTAATATTTTTATTTCTTTATCTTCTTTATTACCAAGCAAAATTGGTAATTTATCATTTAGTGATATACAGCCAGCTATTGATTTTTATGAAGAAGATTTAAGATCTAATAACCAAAACATTCACATGGACTTATTAAAAAATGAATTTGAATTTTGGAAGCAAAAATGGTCTAATGAAGAAAATAATTTACCAAAAAATGCATTAGACACATTATCAAAATGCCCCGAAGATTTATTCCCACATATAAATATTTTATTAAAACTTCTTGCTATTTTGCCTGTATCAACGGCATCGGTTGAAAGAAGTTTTTCTTCTTTAAAAAGAATCAAGACCTATTTAAGAAACTCTACCGGTGAGGCAAGATTAAACGGATTAGCTCTTATGAATATCCACAGAGACATACAAATTGACACAGATGCTATTTTAAATATGTTTGCGTCTAAAAAGGAAAGGCGTTTAGATTTTAAATTGTGACAATTTAATAATGAATGCATAATACATTTAAAACTATGTGTATATATTATATGTTTTAAATTATTTCCTATTTTCCTATAAAGTTAAGTATGTTTAAGCCCCCCCCGAAAACAAATCCTGGGTACGGCACTGATTGTGGCAATAAAGTTTTAATCAGTTCTCATCTGACGACACAATTTGCAGTAAGTAGGTAACATTATGGAACAGCCAGTAGGTAACATAATGGAATCTCAAATAATATCGACTCGTGGTCGTGAAATATTTGTATGTGATGGTTTTATGTATGTTTATGACAATGTTAATTTTAATAATACAATACGGTTTTGGCGTTGCTGTAATAGAAGTTTTTGTAAAACGCGAATTCATACAGGAATAAATGACTACACAGTCATAAAAACTATTAATGAACATTGTCACGACTCGGAAGCGTCAAAAATCGAAGCAGATGTCGCAGTGACAAATCTAAAAAGAAAAGCTACTGAATGTATGGAGCCTACGTCGACTGTGATTAACACGTGTATTGCTCCATTGTCTGAAGCAGCCAAAGTAAGTAATAAAAAAAACTATTATTTAGGTGAACATTTTATTTTATAAATTATAACTATATTATTTATTTATCAGGCAACATTACAAAATAGTGCTGCATTAAAAAAACAAGTTCGACGCAAAAGACAAGAAATTCTAGCTGCACCACAAAATCCGGAAAATTTAATCATATTAGAAATACCAGCTTCATATCGTATGTACACTTCATCAACAGGAAATGAGGAACTATTTTTGCCAGATGATAGTGGTCCGATTCCGGATAGAATATTAATTTTTAGTCGTTCCCGAAGCCTTGATATACTACAGAACTCTAAAATGTGGTATGTAGACGGTACATTTAAAATTGCACCTCCCCTGTTTAGTCAAGTATATGTAATACTTGCCGAATATCTAGACAGTGTACTTCCATTAGTATATATATTATTACCAGATAAACAATCAAAAACTTACGATAAAATGTTTACAATGTTAAAAAATTTAAGACCCAATTTAAATCCTAGTTCTGTTTCATGTGATTTTGAACAAGCCGCTATAAAATCAATAAAAATAGCATTTCCTAACGTTAAAATATTTGGGTGTTTATTTCATTTGACGAAAAATATTAGAAAACAACTCGGTGAATTACATCTTATTTCTCAGTATAATAATATGTCCGACTTTGCAGTTTCTGTAAAAATGATTGTTGCATTAGCGTTCGTTAAATTAGAAAATCTTGATGCTGCTGTTGACGCATTGGCCGAGTATCTTAATGAAGAGTTTCATACTTTATTAGAATGGTTCGAAGACAACTATATTGGGAGGGTAAATAGAAATGGTAGAGGTAGACGCCACGCACGTTTTCCACCAGATATTTGGAACCTTTATAATAGAGTTTTAAATTCTCAAGATAGGACTAATAACCACGCAGAAGCTGCGAATAGACGACTCAATGTTGAAATGGGAGTATGCCATCCGTCAATCTGGGCTTTTATTAATTGTTTGAAAAAAATTCAATCTGGCCATGATTATTTTTATTCTCAGTTAACTGCAGGAAAAAGTCCACCCAAAAAATTAAAAAAATTTGCCGATCTAGATAGACGTATTTTGAAAATAGTACAACAATATGATAGTAGAGACTACATTTCATATTTAAAAGGCATAGCATATAATATCTCACTACCATGATTACTGCTTACCTTTATTATTGTTATGACGAAATATAGTATAAAAAATGTATTATTCTTGTATTATTATATTAAATTAATTTTATTAAATTGTACTATTATTTTTAGCCATTTATTATTATTATATTTTTATTTATGAATATGACGAAATATACGATAAATGTATTATAATTTTTTAGCCATTTATTATTATTATAATGATGACAATATTTAATGGCCACGTCGAAACGGCCACGGCAAAACGGCTACGGCGAAACGGCCACGGCGAATTGTCCTAGATCCTGTTAAAGGGTCTGGTTGGTCACTTAAATCAATAGATTGTATGCAGTTACGAATTAATAAAGTTAATCCTCTTAAATAGGGTGGCCATTCGTCCCGGATTTCCCTGGACGTTACCGGTTTAGGAACCCATGTCCTGGCGTCCCAGACAAAGTTCTCGGGACACCGATTTGTACCGGTTTTGGACTTTTGCATAGTTATGTCCCGGAAATTAAAACCGTTTTTAAATTGGTATTCTTTTACTTACTCGGTTATCGATTTTATTTTGAACAAATCCTAATCGTATATTATTTCGATAACGAACGTCGGAATGTACGACAATTGCAGTTATAATCAGTTATAATTAATTTTCAATCGGGAAAAACCATATTATGATTTTAAATTTCGAGTATTACGGTTACGAAAGATTATACTACAGAATGTATAGTTTACCTATAGTCTATACATTATAAATTAGTTAACAGTTATTTGCTGACGATACAAGTTGTATGCGAGTGCAATATTTATCTGATTTATCAACAGTTTTGTTCGTATTTATAATTTACAGTGTCGTAATTTTATACAGTTCATATTTTTACGTAGTGACTATGCCGCCTAAAAGACTTTGTCATTTTAACGAAAAGTTGCAAAATGATTTCCCATTTATTAAAAAACTTAAATCTACTGACGATTTCAATGTACAGTGTACAACTTGCCATGGAACTTTTTCAGTAAGTCATGGTGGACGATCGGACATAAACGATCACCTCAAAACGCAAAAACATAAGTTAGCTACAAAATCATCGATTCAATCTGGTAAAGTTTCCAACTATTTTTCTGCTTTGGTTCCTACTGAAAATGATTTTTTGTTAGCCGCCCGCGAAGCTACTTTTGTGTATCGTACAGTAATTCACAATCACAGTTTTCGTTCTATGACTTGCACATCGGAACTGATTCGTCAATGTTTAAACGACAAAAAATTCACGTGTGCAAAAACAAAAACCAGGGAAATAGTTGTCAACGTTATTTGCCCGTACATAGTTGATAATACTTTAAAAGAACTATCTTCTGCGAATTATATATCTGTTTTAGTTGATGGTTCCAACCACAAAGCAATTAAACTAGTACCTGTTGTTGTTCGTTATTTTTTGCCTCATGTTGGTGTAAAAAACAAAATACTAGAGTTCTCAAATTTGCCCGGTGAAACGTCTGATTTAATTACTTCTAAAATTATTGACGTTCTTACTAAATTCGGATTAAAGCAAAAAATTGTTGCACTATCGGCTGATAACACAAACACTAATTTTGGTGGATTAAATAGAAAAGGAAAAAATAACGTGTACACAAAACTTCAGACAGAATTAAAAAAAAATATACTTGGATTAGGTTGCAACGCTCATATCCTACATAACGCTGTACAAATCGCGTCAGATAATTTACCTATTGACGTAGAAGCTATTACAGTTAAACTTTTTGGATATTTCCACATTTATACAGTGCGGGTAGAAAAATTAAAAGAATTTTGCGATTTTGCTGATGTCCAATACAGTGATATTTTATCACATGCCAAAACTAGATGGCTATCGCTATCTCCTGCAATTGACAGAATTATTTTAATGTTTGATGGCCTAAAGTCGTATTTTCTTTCACAAAATTCGAGTCCTAAGATATTGGTTGACTTTTTTCAAAACGTCACTGCTCTATTGTATATGCAATTTATACAAAGTATGCCATAGGCGTGCGCACGGGTGTTGCAGGGTATGCTATAGCAACAACTGCGGGCTGCAAACACTCACAATTTTTATTTTTCTAACCAACAATAGTTAATACTTAGTAGTTAAAATTTACAAAATAAGAAACATTACAAATTAAATTTATTAATATATTATTTTGAAATATTTTACAATAAGTTTATTCTTGTAGTGTGGCCACACTGATATATTGTATTGTTGATAATAACATGGCCGCTTACGGAGTTGGGCAGTTGTCAGAAAATTGATAAGAGATTTTATCTGATCTCAGTTTGAAGTATTGCCAACGTTTGATAACAAAATGTTTGTACAGACATTATCATTATCAAAAAATAAAATGTATCATTAATATATTTATGTATTCAGCTGAACGTTTGAAAAAACGTTTAAAAACGATTAATTACCTACACAAATTAATTATTATAATTATTTATTTATTATTTATTTTTTTATAATTAATATTTATTATTATTAATTTTTTTAATTAATTATACAATGGAGCACTTGATTGATCATGATTACTTCATCTTACCAAGTAAGAATTTATAAAGTTATTTAATATATAAAGAATTTATAAGTATTAATATTTAAGAAATAACATTATTCTCTCTTTATGATTTTTAGTTGTAATAGTTTTCTTTTTTTAATGGAAAATGCATTAATTTTTTTCAGTTCAAGATGTAGCTGAAGCAGCGAATGTTGTTGCTGACGGTATGCATTTACATTGATCTATATATTAGAATATATACATTCAAACAAATCATATTAATAGTTTATTTCTTAACATTATTCTCTCTTTATGATTTTTAGTTGTAATAGTTTTCTTTTTTTAATGGAAAATGCATTAATTTTTTTCAGTTCAAGATGTAGCTGAAGCAGCGAATGTTGTTGCTGACGGTATGCATGTACATTGATATATTTACTAGAATACATACATTCAAACAAATCATATTAATAGTTTATATCTTGGGAAATACGCAATTAATCAATAATAAATAATATTTAAAATAATCTAATAAAATAACAAATATACGATACAAAACATTTGCTACTATAAAAAAATAAATACTTTATCATTAATCAGTTGTGAATTAATTAAAATAAGAATTCCATGCTTAATTTTCTAAGATTAATATTTAAGTCATTATTCTGTTATAGACAATATAATTCAGTTTTGGCCAATTGGAGATCGACCAAAAACATACAAGCTAGTTCCAGGTGTACATCGAAATGAAGAGGTTATCGAGGATAATTTAGGGTTTCTTTACTTTAGAAGTAAATTGACAGAAAAACAAGTGTAAGTTATTTCTGTTTTGTTCTTTAATTATATTATTATTTTATTTTATTGTATGTATACAAAATGAGCAAAACCCATAAATAAGAAACGACACAATTTGTAAGACATAACAGTGCATTATATAATGAAAATAGTAAGTATAATATGATAGATATTGTGTCCATATAAGTTATTGTAAGTACAATTTGGAAATTATTATTCTACTAATATTTGTTCAATTTTATTATTTTTTCTTGATATATAATTTAATTACTTTATATATTAGATATTTAAAATGTAAAGAAACTTCAACCAATGGATGCCCAGCAACTGCTTTTATTTCATCGATTATTGAGGACAATGGTTTTTCCCTCAAAAGATTGCATAATCATCGAGTTCGAACATCAGACACTAAAGTGAGGGAACTTAGAAATGTACTTGGTAATAAATGTGTACAACACTCTGCCCGCTCATATTCAGCTCGCACTTTATATGTTGAAAGTATTGTTAGGTAATTATACTAATTATATTAATATTTAATGTAAATATTTTAGTAAGAAATAAATATTACTACCCTAATTTTATATTTTATTATTGTACTAGTCACCCAGAAGGTGCTACTAATTATACTTTTCTACAATCAGCTGAGAGGATGAAAAAAATTCGGAAATCTGTTTTCCCACCTACACCTAAAAACTTAAACCACTTAAATGATTTGTTACTATTAGAAAATAATAGACATTTCACTATGACATTTCAAACACCGGAAAGTTTGTAAGTTTTTAGTTATCATGCACATTATTTCTATCTGATTATTAATTTAATAATCTTTTTTTAAGATTCTATCAAGGACCACTGATGGTTGATGGTACAATTTTCGGTATATTGTTTTGCAATATTAAATATATTGAAAACATAAAAAATGAATTAAAAAATGTAAGTTGATACATTGAGAATGATTTCAATTTATTTATATGACGTATTCAGTGTAACTAACTTTCTTGTTTGTCTTTTTTTTTTGTAGGTAAGAATAGCCGGCTGTGACGGTACTTTTAAAACGGTCCCAAAAACTATTGATGGGGATTGTTATCAACTTTTTACTTTTCATATAATATATAAAAATATTGTAAGTACTAACTAGTAATATACTAATATCACCATTAAAACTCCCTGTATAGTGTATACTGTAAATGGTTTATTTAGTTGACTAATTTAATATTTCCTAATTGTTGACAGAGTTTCCCGATGGTGTACGCTTTACTAACTGGTAAAACAGAAGTTATTTACAAGGAGCTGTTTCAATATGTTCGTCATGTTTTACCCTTGCAATATGATAAACTGACAATAATTACGGATTATGAGATTAGCCAGATAAATAGTATTGCATTAGTATTTCCAGAAAGTACCCATCAGGGTTGCTATTTTCATTATTGCCAGGTAAATTTATTCTTACGCCAACTGAATATGATAAAATATTCAAACAGTATATCATCTAAGAAAACAATATAATAAATATATTATATATCAATTTAAATATAGGTAAATCATAATTTTTGGAAAATATAAATATAGGTACATACTAGGATCAAATGGAAACATATTATCTTCATGTTGTTTGACTGTACATTTATGTAATTCATTGATTTTAGATTAAAAAACTGATTAAATACCATCAGATTGAAAAACTGGATCATTAACCACTTCTTTATACCAAATAATTTTACCAGTTCTGGGATCCCTTTCAGGCTGTAGATAAACTATTATTTAGTTTTTATGTTTGGTATCATTTAGTATTTATGTTTAAACAATTGTAAGGAGTAACTTAACATAGCCTATGTACTTACTATTAAATTAGTTGGCATATAGTTCATATTATAATCAGCATACAATGATAGTAAATTAACATCTCTTTTTGGCAGAATTGATATAACTTAATACATCGGCTGGAATGCTTGGCACTATTAAGGTAATACAACCAGGTACCTTTATAGTTTAAAATCTGTGCAAGACATAATTTATATAAATAAATAGGTAATAATTCAAAAATCTATATCAATATAAAAACATTCTAAAATGTAGAATTAAATTGAAAATCTTGGTTGTTGATTGTTGTAAACTTGTAACATGAAAATATCAACACATTGTATATGATTAAAATTACAATTATTATTAATTATAATTATTCAAATAGTATTATTTTTTATTTTTGTGTTTTATGAATAGTCCATTTTAAGACATATGAGGAATAAACAAATACAAATTTATAACCTAGTAAAGGTGAATCCTATAGCAGCTCGAATTTTTAGGATGGTAATTTAACTTATAAAATAGTACTTATTAATGAGATTCAAACATTTTTGTACTGATATAATAATAATTTTAACAGATACTTGCTTTACCTTATCTCCCGTCCGACCAAAATAGCAGTTTTCCAAGTATGTTGGATGGATTCAATGCTATTATAATTTACACGGTTCAACATCAAGAAGTAGCAAATATATTCCATAGTTTTTTGTATGACTATGTTTTTGGATTCTGGTTTGTTAGAATGCGTCCTGAAAAATTTACAGTGTTTAATAGAGATATACGTACAAATAATTATTTGGAGAGCTTCCATGCTGCTCTTCTAAAACTAATCAAACCTCATCCCAAAATATGGGAGTTCATTGGTATAGTTTTATGTGTCGTGAAACTGTGTTCGTGTTTATCTGTTAAATAATTTTATGTTATAGGTTTGGAAAAATAACAGTTTTTGAGTAAATATGGCATTACTTTGGGATCTAATATAATTTAAAACTGCCTGTGAATTTTAGAAAATTGGTTTTCATTATATCTACCTAAATGTACGTCAATATTTAGTCATAAAATATACATGAACTTAATGGTTATTTTTTTTATGTAGATCAGATACGGTTTTTAGAAAACCAGCACGTTATCGAATTCCATCAAGTCTCAAACAATATGAAGGTAGGTATATATTTTAAAATGCTTATACCTCGCTTAGAATATATAAAAAAAAACCTTCTAAATTTGGTAATAAGTACACTAGCTATTGAAATAAAATACTTTTTTAGATTCGTTCTGGTGTTCATTCTAAAGCTAGAGAATTGAATACTCTAGCAATTGAAAATTTCATCCAACAATTAGTTATTGACAATGAACATGATAAAGTTCAAACATTTTTACGCAGAACAGGCCATAGAATTGATGGATATATTACTCAACAAATTGGCCCATATCCTAGTAAATAAACAATATTTAAATGATGAATGACAGTAGGTTTGTTCATTAATGATTACCAATTACAATTTTTAGGTGAACAAGAACTGCTACTAGAAGAAGCTGCTGAAATTAATATTTAATATTAGGATATAATATAGGATTATTGCATAGCTTGTTATTAAAGACTGGATTTATATGTTTTTACATATCGTTACTGGGTCTATGCAGTCTTATGAGAGTAAAAAATGTGGACAATTCGATTGGTTATTTTTGCATATTTTAAAAATGTTTAAGAGAATATAATGAGAATATTTTAAAGTTTTTTAGAGATTATTAGCATCATGTTTTAGGTATTTTAAGAGAATATAAATCCAATCTTTACTTATTATATTAATTAGATGATGATTTTAGTTATTATTGGTAATTTTAGTATTATAGCCAATTAGCCATATTTTCAATGTTGTATTATTGTTATAGTTTAAATAAATTATTTATATATATTTTTCCAACTCACCCTTTAGTGTTGTTTGAGTTTTGAAATTTCTAGTTGTTATTTTTGTCTTGTATTCTCCAATTCCTGCTTAAGTTGGCTTTCAATTTTTACTCTTTGTATTTCTAATTTTCCTTGTTGAATTCAAAGTGAAAATACTTAGCTATAGTTATCAACAAGCCA